>JAPXFQ010002647.1:0-19961 GCA_028564705.1 Apricaphanius iberus | reverse complement strand
TGTTGGATTACAATATACTGTATGTCCTCAGGTTCACTCAACTGAATGTAGAACAGTATTATAATAAGTTCATTGAGAGAAAAAATGTCTAGTTTTCACCACCAGGGGGTGTGTACTGTTTTGTTTTCTACACGTGTGACGACAAGCTCAAGAGCGCATGCTCGGAGACTCCTTTTTTCGCCTAACGGTGAAGCTGAAGTAGCTGCTGATGGCGCGAAAAATGTGAACGCATATGCCGAGTTAATCCAACTGTTGGATGATAAAAGCCTTTCACTAATAATGAGAGAAGCATCCGATAATGGGAGGAAGGCGCTTAAAACTTTGAGAGACTACTATGCAGGTAGAGGCAAGCTACGCATTATCCACTTGTACACCACGCTGACATCACTGCAGAAGTGTAGCGATGAGACGGTCACGGACTACATTATCAGGGCCGAGGCCGCCATTACAGCTCTGCGCAATGCTGGTGAGACATTGAGTGATGGATTACTGATCGCTATGGTCTTAAAAGTACTGCCTGAGGGTTTTAAACCGTTTGCCATAAATGTGACGCACAATAAGGACAATATAACGTTTCCTCAATTTAAGGTCGAGCTGAGAAGTTTTGAAGAGACTGAAAAGTTTACCTCAGCAGAGTCGAGCGACAACGTAATGAAAACTGTGGCGAAAGACAGTCGCAGGCACGCAGCTATGCCAAGGAGGGACGCTAGCGATACTGACATTGTCTGTTTCAAATGTGGTCTAAAAGGTCACCGAGCAAAAACCTGCAGACGAAAGACATGGTGCAGCCACTGCAAAAACAGCACCCACACAGATGTCACGTGCAGACGCAAAGCCAAGCTGGATGGAGCCAGGAAGGTCGCAGATGAGAGAAGCATCGGATTCGAAGGAGCAGCGGACCACGCCTTCAGGATCAAAGATGGAGTCACACCAGTGCAGCATCCAAGTCACAATGTCAGGGAGAAGGGCCTGATGGTCGACACCGGAGCCACCTCACACATCACACATAATGTGACAAAGTTCAAAAGTTTTGATGACACGTTCAAGCCGGAGTCACACTGTGTTGAGCTCGCAGATGGAACCCTTTGCAGAGGAATTGCTCAAAGAAGAGGAGCTGCGGAAGTGGTTTTAATCGACAGTACGGGTCAACGACGGAAAGCGACACTGAGGAACGCGTTGTTTATTCCTTCTTACCCCCAAGACAAGAAATGATAAACCCTCCTCAACCTCAAAAGTTACTTGCGGAGTACCACAGGGTTCAGTCCTTGGGCCGATTCTTTTTACTGTATATATGCTTCCTATTGGTAAAATAATTAGGCAGCATGGGATAAATTTCCATAGTTACGCAGATGATACACAGCTATATCTATCCATAAATCCTGATGAATCCAATCAGTTAGGTAGACTACAAGCATGTCTGGAAGACATAAAAACTTGGATGACTCTAAACTTCTTGCTTCTAAATTCTGATAAAACAGAAGTTGTCGTCTTTGGACCAGAAGCTCTGAAAAAGAAACTACTTAGTCAGCCCCTTCACCTGGACGGCATTAAATTAGCCTCCAGTAATAAAGCAAAAAACCTCGGTGTCATTTTTGACCAAGATATGTCATTTAGATCTCACATTAAAGAAGTCTGTAGGATTTCCTTTTTTCACCTTAGGAATATTACAAAAATTAGAACCATCCTGTCCAGGAGTGATGCTGAAAAACTAGTCCATGCCTTTGTTACTTCAAGGCTGGATTACTGTAACTGTCTATTATCAGGTAGTCCACAGAGTAAAATTAAAAGTTTTCAGTTAGTTCAAATTGCTGCTGCTAGGATTCTGATGAATATTAAAAGAAGAGATCACATTTCCCCTGTTTTAGCTTCTCTTCACTGGCTCCCAGTAAAATCTAGAATAGAATTCAAGATCCTCCTTCTGACATATAAAGCCCTTAATAATCTAGCTCCATCATACATAAGAGACCTGATTGTTCCATATGTTCCCAACAGAGACCTTCGCTCTCAGACTGCAGGTTTACTGGTAGTTCCTAGGATTTCTAAAAGTAGAATGGGTGGCAGATCTTTCAGCTATCAGGCTCCCCTCCTATGGAACCGGCTCCCAGGGTTGGTTCGTGAAGCAGACAATTTGTCTATCTTTAAAACTAGGCTAAAAACTTTCCTCTTTGACAAAGCTTACAGTTAGAGATATGTTTATAGGTAGTTAGAGTCAGGTCAGACAGGTAGATAGGAAGAGACAGGTTAATGTTAGTAGTCAGGCAGAGTGTCAAAAGTTAGGAAGAGATAGGAAGAGGTAGAGTAGCTAGGTAGAGATAGATTAATGTAAGCCAGGTAAAGATCCGGAGCCGGTCGCGGCTTACCGCCGCGGAAGAAATGCGCCCCACAGGGGCCAGCCAGCGCCGGAGAGAGGTCCCTCAAGGGGATCCTCCCGCACAGTGCGGCCGCCCATTACCTGCCGGGTTGAATCCCCCGGGCAGACTGTGCGGACCCCACCCGTTTATCTCTTAAACGTTTCTCGCCCTCTTCAACTCTGTCCTCTCAGTTCTGTCAATTTTTCCTTAAGATAGTTGTCGACTATCGGTCTCGTGCCGGTATTTAGCCTTAGATGGAGTTTACCACCCACTTTGGGCTGCATTCTCAAACAACCCGACTCCGAGAAGACCCCGGCATGACGGGGGCCGTTACCGGCCCTACACCGTCCACGGGCTGAGCCTCGATCAGGAGGACTCAGACAGAGTGTTGGTAGCCAGGTCTCCTAGTAGCTAGGAGACAGGTTAATGTTAGTAGCTATGCTGCTTTAGGCTAGGCTGTTGGAGGACATTATTAGGGTCTGTTCCTACTTTCTCTCCTACTTCTCCCCAACTGCATGATGTGCTGTCAATTCAAGCACTAACCTGTTTTCTATTATAGTAGGTGCTCCGGATTAGCCCTGCTTGACGACCCTGACTAAAATGGCATTGCAGTGAAGGAAAATTCTCAACGTCCTGCAACAAACTTCTGCATCAGTTCTATTGCTCTTTCTGTATCTCTGTTATGTATTCTCCAAGCCACAGACGGTCGCGGCAGATAACCGCTTGTGCTGAGCCTGGTTCTGCCGGAGGTTTCTTCCTGTTAAAAGGGAGTTTTTCCTTCCCACTGTCGCTGCATGCTTGCTCAGTATGAGGGATTGCTGAGAATTCCACGACGCAATCTTCTGTGGTTCTGTAATTTCTACACTTAACATTGTATTGTAATAACTCTTTTTGTAAAGTGCCTTGAGATGACATCTGTTGTGAAATGGCGCTATATAAATAAACTGAATTGAATTGAATGTTAGGAGCAACAGTCACCTTCAAACAAGAAGAGAGCAAGCTCATCCATAGAGACGGTACTGTGTACAACATACATATGCATGAAAAGCTATTTTATTTGCCAACTGAGTTTGATGAGAGTGATAAGTGTAACACATGCAATGATCTACAAACGTGGCATGAGATGCTTGGTCATTGCAATTATGAGGATGTGTTAAAATTGCAGAATATACTTAACGGGATGCAGATTAGATGTAAAACAGAAAAACCAGAGCAAGAGTGTGAAGTGTGCATTCAAGGGAAGTTTGTGCAAAGTAAAAAATCCTGATCCAAGAGCAAAAGCTCCATTGCAGATGGTACACACAGATTTAACAGGTCCAATAACTACAGAATGTATAGATGGATACAAATATGTGCAGTCGTTCACTGATGATTATTCAAGTGCAGTGTTTCTGTATTTTCTGAAAACAAAACGTGATGCAGTTCAAGCGACAGAAAATTTTCTTGCAGATGTAACCCCATATGGGAAAGTGAAGTGCATTAGATCTGATAATGGTACAGAGTTCACTTGCAGAGATTTTCAGACACTTTTGAGGAAAAATGGGATTAAGCATGAAACATCTGCTCCATACTCACCCCACCAAAACGGCACAGCTGAGAGAGGCTGGCGAACACTTTTTGAGATGGGTAGATGTATGGCAATCGAGAGTCAGTTACCAAAGTCGCTGTGGAACTATGCTGTTCAGCTAGCAGCCTTAGTCCGGAACAGATGCTTTAACAAGCGAACAGGGAAGACTGCTTATCAAATGTTGACAGGAAAGAAGCCAGACATTTCTAAAATACAAAAGTTTGGGTCTGTATGCTACACATACAAACAGGACAAAGGGAAGGTTGATTCGAGGTGTGAACAAGGATTCTATGTGGGACATGATAAAAACAGTCCCGCTTATTTAGTTTATCATCCTCACACAGGAAAAGTCCAGAAACATAGGCTGGTTAAGTTTGTGAAAAAGACGAGTGTAGAAAGACAAACACAAACAAATGAGGAGTTAAATGATGTTTACAACACATTTAAGCTACCAACAGATGACAAAATCGCTCAAGATGCTGGCGAGGAAAACAGGTGTGATGAAACAAAAACAGATGAAAGTTCACAAGGTGATGCATCTGATGATTGTAATGGAAGAGAAACAAATGCAACAAGTGATGAAAGTTTCAGAAAAAGGTATCCAACTAGAGAGAGAAGGAAACCTGGTCACTTGAAAGATTTTGTGACAAACACAGATAATGATGAGGTAAACACAAACATTGAATACTGTTACAGAGCAATATGTGGAGTGCCACAAACATTTAAAGAAGCTGTGGAATCAGCCAACTCAAAACAATGGAAGAAAGCAATGGATGAGGAAATCCAATCTTTGAGGGAAAACAACACTTATACCCTTCCTAAGCTTCCAAAGGGTAAGAAAACAGTGGGGGGTAAGTGGGTTTATTCAGTTAAAAATGACAACGAAGGAAATGACAAGTACAAGACAAGATTTGTAGCAAAAGGCTATAGTCAGAAGGAGGGAATAGATTATGGTGAAACATTCTCACCAACAGCCAATCTAACAAGTGTGAGGGTTTTGCTTCAAAAGGCAGCACAGGAAAACCTGTTACTACACCAGATGGATGTGAAAACGGCGTACTTACACGCACCCATCGACTACGAAATCTATACAGATCAGCCAGAAGGTTATGAAGAGGGAAAAGATCTTGTTTGCAAATTAGAAAAGTCATTGTACGGATTGAAGCAATCTGGTCGCAACTGGAATAAGGTTTTGCATGATTATCTGACAGACAATGGTTTCATACAAAATCCAGCAGATTACTGTGTTTATTCCAGGGTAACAGAACAGGAGAAAACCATCCTGATTATCTGTGTTGATGATTTGATTATTGCAGCAAACAATGAAAATGTGATGAAAAGGTAAAAGAAATGCTGTCAGTCAAGTTTAAAATGAAAGACTTGGGAAAACTTAAATATTTTCTTGGGATTGAGTTTACTCAACATGACGGATGTGTGAAAATGTCACAAGAAACATACGTGAACAAAATTCTCACAAGGTTTAAAATGGAAGGATGTAAACCAAGAAAAACTCCCTGTGATCAAAAGTTATGCTACACAGAAGATGGAGTTGAGATGACAGATGTGAGGATGTATAGAGAAGCTGTAGGCAGCCTCATATATCTCACAACATGTACACGTCCAGATCTAAGTTTTGTAGTGAGCAAACTGTCTCAATATTTGTCCAAACCGACTGAGCAACAATGGGTTACTGTGAAACATGTGCTAAGGTATCTCAAGGGAACTTTAAACAAAAAGTTATGTTTCAGAAGAGACGACAGTGAGAAGTTAGGTCTAACAGCTTACAGTGATGCAGACTGGGTTGGTGATACAACAGACCGACGCAGCACAACCGGTTATTGTGTTAGCCTAAGCAAGAACAGTTGTCCAGTTTCATGGAAAACTAAGAAGCAGCCCACAGTAGCTCTTTCAACTTGTGAAGCAGAATATATGGCTCTAGCTTCTACGATGAAGGAGTGCATGTATTTAAAACAATTTTTGGAAGGTATTGATGACTACATATACAAACAAACAGTGATTTATGAAGACAATCAAGGCACGACCGTGTTAGCCAAAAACCCTGTGAGCAGGCAGAGGTGTAAACATGTAGACATCAAGTATCATTTTGTAAGATCTGTTGTGAAAGAAGGTAAAACGAGTCTACTTTATTGTACTACGGAAGAGATGGTCGCTGACATTATGACCAAACCTGTTTCAAAGCTTAAACTGGAAAAGTTTGATGATTTTTTGTTTGGTGTGAAAGAGTGAAGAGACACACGAATACTTTTGTTTATAATTAAAGTTTGAGATGATGTAACCTGAGTACAAGTGGGGGTGTTGGATTACAATATACTGTATGTCCTCAGGTTCACTCAACTGAATGTAGAACAGTATTATAATAAGTTCATTGAGAGAGAAAATGTCTAGTTTTCACCACCAGGGGGTGTGTACTGTTTTGTTTTCTACACGTGTGACGACAAGCTCAAGAGCGCATGCTCAGAGACTCCTTTTTTTTTTTTTCTCCCCCTGTACACTAAAAGATTTGAGTTGTATACAGCACGAATAAAGAGCCGGAACGGCTATCCTAAGGAGAACCATTTGCCTCTGTCAGTTTTTCCACCATGTTCCTCCTGCTCATCGCGACTACTGCTGTGCCACTCAACAATCTGAGAAAGAGCAGAAGTTTTAAGCGCAAGCATTACAGGTTGAGGGAGAAGAGAAAATAATTCTTTGCCAAATTATAATTTTATTCTCTTGATAAATGGCATAAAATAAGATTGTAAATGCATTCCCCCTCAAGGAGCAATGTCTGACAGAAAGTAAGTTTCGATTGAGCTGGAAAGCTTTTTAAAAGAAGTTTAGCTTATGGAATACTCTCAAGCACTGCGGTCTATTTTGTTGTTCTCTACACCTCCATGGTCAAAATCGGCAAAATACTATATTAGACAGATTGGCCTTTTAATATAAAGTTGGCCTGTGCAGTATACTTGTTAATACTGAAAACCGGTACCTATTTTCGCAATATGAATTTTTAATGTACCGCTATACAAGTGCATAGCTCAGACAACATCTGGAACATCTGATGTAAAGAAGTGTTACAGTGGGGACCGATTTCACTGCTAGACTTCCCACCACAGCACGAAAAGTAAAGTTATGAACTAAGTACGGCTGCTGCGAGGAGCTGTCAGAGCAGAGCAAACAATGCTGACCCAGAGGAACTGTTACCGAAAAGAGGAGTCACCAACCAAACAGCATATCTTTTACAAGTGCTGTTGCGAGTAACCAGTAGTGTAGAGCACTATTTGTTGCCTTTGACAGGATCAAAAACCGGCAAAATCAGTAGGAAAAAACATAGTGGTAGATATAGTCTTACATACCATCTACAATACTGCTCTCTTCTTTTTTGCTCAGTTGTATTCTAATCATCAAACTGATTTATGCTGTGAACCAGTCTTAATCATACCTGGAATTGCCTTGTATTGAAAGTGTGCTATACAAATAAAATTGCCTTGCCTTTTTCTGTTGTTTGCTGAAAATTTACCATCTAATGATTTCCTATGCTCGGCATGTTTGTTTTTTTCTACTTCGGCAAGCTATCTAGTGACTTCTGTTCTCTGCCCCCTAGTTGAATTGTCCAGTACTACATGGAAAGCAAATGAAATATGCAGCCTGCCACTTGTGTCAAATTGAGATGAAAAAAAAAGTATGTTTTCAGCCTTAGAGCATCAAAAGTGTCTACTATATTTTGACTATAACCATGATCATTTTCATTTTTTTAATAGCATGCACCCATATCTGGAAAAAACATGATGCAGTCCATATGAGAGTAAAACAGGATATTTAAAGCCTAGCTAGGATATTCATTCTTTCTTATAAGATATGGGTATAAAAATGGTCTTGTATGTGAAAAAAATACAGTCAAATAGCTTAATAACGATATATGTTTTTTGTAAATACAGTGATATAAAAAATTTGCCATACCGCCCAGCCCTACTATAAAGCATGTTAAAACGCTGCAATGACCACTGATTACATCTACTATAGAGCAAGGTGCTGACATACCATGTAAAATCAATTAAATTCAGTTTATTTATATAGTGCCAATTCACAACACATGAGCTGTCAAGGAACTTTACAAGCAAAGTAATTTCAATACAATTATGGAAACATTCCAATCAGTTAAACAAAGTTTTCTATTTAAGGAATCCCAGCAGATTGAATCAAGTCTCTGGCTGATGTTGGTCTGACCAATCACAGGTATCGCAGTTTACTTAGAGGGATATAGTTGTGCTCAACTTCGTCTGTCCTTGCGTAGGTGATGGATGGCCCTTGCGTCGACAGACAATGGTATTGCGTCCATCTTTTACAACATAGATGGAAAAATATATAAACTAGGCTTTAGACTTCTCCAGTCAGGATTGTCTGAGAGAGCAGTAGACTGGTTTGCAAATTACCCCGCCAACATGTACTCTGTGTATTAAAGTGGATGGTCTTTGTTCAGAAGTTGCTATAGTCCAAAATAGTGGGCTGCAAGTCCCCTTCTATTCATCAGTTACATCAACGATCTTGGACTGAATATGTCAGATGAAAACATTCTCTTTTATGCTGATGACACATTTATTTACAGGCGCCATACGAATTTGTCCAAGTCATTAATTCTCTGCAGAAAGCCTTTGTTGCCATCCAGCTTTGAGGACATAAAGGAATGTTTTATGTCCCGTAAATTTATGAGGAAACTAGTTATTGACATGTACAATTATAGCCTCACAGTGTTTTTATAGCCCCAGTATACTGATTTTCATTCAACAGAGTTAATCTTTGAAATGAAATTTCAAAGGGAATTTCTAAAAGATAGAAACCCAACATGCTACTGTAAGATGTAACAAAGAAAACATTTTAATCTAAAAACCAAAATATCCATTGAGTGTGAAATTAAGAAACTACCAGCTATAAAAAACAAATAGACAAACTATAGTGTCTTCTATTAAATAAGTGCAGGGCTAATTGAATGCAATTTAAACTCTGCCAAAGCAGAATTGGGATTGATTCAGTTTCCTCTATCCTTACTATCCTCGGCAGTTTCTAAACACTAACAACTTTTGGTTCTTGTTAGGAGTCTTACAGTCAGTAAATCCTTTTCGTCAAACTACAAAAAAGGTTTCTGTCCTTTGTGATTTGCATGTGTGTTTAAATAACTTTTCCAAATAAATCCTTTTCCTCAAAGAGAGTTGAAAGGTTTCTCACTCGTGTGAATTCTCATGTGTCTCTTTAAGCTAGCTTTCCAATTAAATCCTTGTCCACAAATATCACAACTGAAAGGTTTCTCTCCTGTGTGGACTATCATGTGTGTGTTTAAACTAGCTTTCCGATTAAATCTTTGTCCACAAAGATCACAACTGAAAGGTTTCTCTCCAGTATGGATTCTTCGGTGTTTGTTTAAATCGGACTTTCTGATACATCTGTACTCACAGAGACTACAACTGAGAGGTTTCTCTCCTGTGTGGATTCTCACGTGTGTGTTTAAATAAACTTTCCGATTAAATCCTTGTCCACAAAGATCACAACTGAATGGTTTCTCTCCTGTGTGGATTCTCATGTGTGTGTTTAAACTACTTTTCCGACTAAATCCTTGTCCACAAAGACTGCAATTGAAAGGTTTCTCTCCTGTGTGGATAATCATGTGTGTTTTTAAACTATCTTTCCAACTAAATCCTTGACCACAAAGACCACAACTGAAAGGTTTCTCTCCTGTGTGGATTATCATGTGTGTGTTTAAAATAGATTTCTGATTAAATCCTTGTCCACAAAGACCACAACTGAAAGGTTTCTCTCCTGTGTGGATTCTCATATGTGTGTTTAAACTACCTTTCCAATTAAATCCTTGTCCACAAAGACCACAACTAAAAGGTTTCTCTCCTGTGTGGCTAATCATGTGTGTGTTTAAGCTAGTTTTCCGATAAAATCCTTGTCCACAAAAACAACAACTGAAAGGTTTCTCCTCTGTGTGAATTCTCATATGTGTGTTTAAGTTACCTTTGTGATTAAATCCTTGTCCACAAAACTCACAACAGAAAGGTTTCTCTCCTGTGTGAATTCTCATATGTATGCCTAAATTACATGTGTTTTTAAATGTGCGTCCGCACAGTTTACAACAGAGATCTTTATGTTCTGCCTGAGTTTTCTCAGGTCTTTCTGATATTGGATTTCTAGTAAATGTTTTATAATTTTCTTTTGATGTAAAACATTTCTTTTTATCCACAGAAATTGAGGAATCTCTACTTAAATGGCTCCCCTTATCAACCTTTTTCCTTTGATCAGTTTTTGGCGTAAAATCTGTCAAGTGTTCCAGTTCACGATCATGACGATATACATCCTCCTCCTCCTTACAGACTTCAGTCTCTGAAGAGTGGAGAGAATAATCTCCACCATCTCGATTATTGGTAGATTCTGTTGACCCACGGTGCTCTTCAGGAAATTCTGCTTTCATCTGGTGCTGCTGGAGGTCTGAGAACAGAGGAGACTCTTCATCATCCTCACTCTTGAAGGGTCTGAGGTATTTTGGACCTTGCAGGTCCAAACCAGGAACGTCTTCTTCAGGATCATCTTCATTAACTACTAACATCTGCTGCATATCTGTTGAAAACACATGATGTAAATCATAAACCACTGCAACTTTATGCTCACATCAACATTACCTGTGTAGTTATGAGCCTACACAAAAAGATATTTGACATTGGGCAGCAGGTAAAATTAAGGCATAATTATACAAGCAAAAATTAAATTACAAATTAAATGTATACAAAAAGTTTGATTATAATAAGAATATATAAATATTCAATACTAAGAAGCACAACGATAAATGCCAGCCTAAAAATCTAAGAATATATCAGAGGCTAAAACAATCCTGAAGTGAAAATTTACATTGCTGTGACTTTTAGAAGCTGATACCTTTTTTTTTTGACCAAGATATGTCATTTAGATCTCACATTAAAGAAGTCTCTAGGATTTCCTTTTTTCACCTTAGGAATATTGCAAAAATTAGAACCATCCTGTCCAGGAGTGATGCTGAAAAACTAGTCCATGCCTTTATTACTTCAAGACTGGATTACTGTAACTCTTTATTATCAGGTATTCCACAGAAAATGCTGCTGCTAGGATTCTGATGAATATTAAAAGAAGAGATCACACTTCCCCTGTTTTAGCTTCTCTTCACTGGCTCCCAGTAAAATCTAGAATAGAATTCAAGATCCTCCTTCTGACATATAAAGCCCTTAATAATCTAGCTCCATCATACATAAGAGACCTGATTGTTCCATATGTTCCTAACAGGGCCCTTCGCTCTCAGACTGCAGGTTTACTGGTAGTTCCTAGGATTTCTAAAAGTAGAATGGGTGGCAGATCTTTCAGCTATCAGGCTCCCCTCCTATGGAACAGGCTCCCAGGGTTGGTTCGTGAAGCAGACAATTTGTATATCTTTAAAACTAGGCTTAAAACTTTCCTCTTTGACAAAGCTTACAGTTAGAGATATGTTAATAGGCAGTTAGAGACAGGTTAGACAGGTAGCTAGGAAGAGACAGGTTAATGTTAGTAGCTAGGTAGAGTGTCAAAAGCTAGGAAGAGATAGGAAGAGGTAGAGTAGCTAGGTAGAGATAGGTTAATGTAAGCCAGGTAGAAAGTGTTAGTAGCTAGGTCTCCTAGTAGCTAGGAGACAGGTTAATGTTAGTAGCTATGCTGCTTTAGTCTAGGCTGTTGGAGGACATTATTAGGGTCTGTTCCTACTTTCTCTCCTACTTCTCCCCAACTGCATGATGTGCTGTCAATTCAAGCGTTAACCTGTTTTCTCTTAGTCTCTTCCTACAGTAGGAGCTCCTGACCTGCCCTGCTTGACGACCCTGACTAAGATGGCATTGCAGTGACGGAAAGTTCTCCACGTCCTGCAACAAACTTCTGCATCAGTTGTGTTGTTCTTTCTGTGTCTCTGTTCTGTGTCTCTGTTCTGTATTCTCCAAACCAGATGGTCTCGGCAGATGACCGCTTGTGCTGAGCCTGGTACTGCCGGAGGTTTCTTCCTGTTAAAAGGGAGTTTTTCCTTTCCACTGTCGCTTCGTGCTTGCTCAGTGTGAGGGATTGCTGAGAATTACACGACGCAATCTTCTGTGGTTCTCTCATTTCTAAATTAAACATTGTATTGTAATAACTTTTCTTGTAAAGTGCCTTGAGATGACATCTGTTGTGAAACGGCGCTATATAAATAAACTGAATTGAATTGAATACTTACAACATATCAACTTTAATTTGCAGCTCTAATAATTTCACTCAAACAGCAGCAGCAAAAAGAAAACTTGAGGCAGATTTCAGCAACAAATATGATGGTCAAAGCCACTGAATACACATGGATGCAAAAAGAGACTATAGTTATAAGTTTTGCACTTTTACAGATTATTCTTAAAATCTTTTTTTTTTTTTTTTTAACGTGTCCTGTCTAGCAGTATGCTACTCAGAATTGGTGTCTGAGTACCAAGTACAAGCCCAACAGTTTTACTTTCCCAAGCAGAGTATTACAGCTTCGCTGTAGTACGCCACTTGATGTATATGTATGAAAAATCTTTATTAGTGATTACTGTGGGTTCAATTTCCTGACGTCATGGACATTAAACTGAGACAAGAAGGGAGAAAGGAAGAAGGTGAAGAAAAGAAACCGGACCAACAGAGGGGCGAACCGACGACACAAGACAGGGAGGCAAACAAAGAACACAAGAAAACATCCCAGTCCTCCACCTCTGCCGGACGGCAGAGAAACAGTAATACAAAACAAAAACAACAAACTGTACAGAACCAAACCAATAGTTCGGATCTAGTAGAATAAACAAAGAATTATACATTCACTACACACAAGCATTGATTAATGAACATAATACAAATGTTTCTGGTAAGCTCCTGTGAACAACTAACTAATGATGATAACCTCAGCTTAAGATATGTCCGTCCTCACCTATGTCCCCACACCTATGTGTGTGCGAGCATGCAGGTCTGAATAAGGTTTCCCCATGCAAGTGATTGATAGCTGGTGTAAGGAACCGTCAATCTGTCCTACAGGAATCGGCACAGACATGGAGGAGGCAAGAGATGTATGCATCCAGGGTCCCACAGAGTACAGAGTCCACAGGCGGATCAGCGCAGGGTCGATCACCCACCAAGAGAGGAACAGATGGAAGTCCCAGGGGAGCACCCACCAGCCGCAATGCTGGGGCCCGAGAGATCGCAGTGACGAGCCCACGGGCTCCGCCGGTAACCGGCTACGCCAGGGCGGGCCCGGACCAGGAACCGGAGGCCACGGGGACCAGGGGCACCCCGCCCCCCAGCGGGGCCCCAACCAGGGACCAGCCGACAAGGGCCCCCCGCCGCCGCCGCAGGCAAGGAGGACCCGCAGCCAACCGACGGACAACACACGCCGCCGCCACCCCGGACCAATACCCACCGCCAACAACCCGGCCCGCCTCCACACATCCACACGCCAGGGAGCCACAGCAAGAGCCACAGCGGATGTACGCCCTCCCCAGGCCGCGCCCAGCCGGCACCTGGACATCCAGATCTTCCAGCTCCAGGGTCCAGATCCCGCCCCACGTGGGGCGCCAAGATCAGGAGCCCAGCCCATGCCGGACAGCCCCACCAGGTGAACAGACCAGCCAGCAGAAGTCCTGGAACCGGCAGGAGGACTGGGCACCAGGCACGGTCCCCACCGATCCACCGGACGGCACCAACCTATTCTACAACCCCGGCACCCCCATAAGAGGTGCCCCAGTCAATCCAAGGAGGACATCGGCCCGAGACAGCGGCCGCCCGACACACCGGACCACCCAGGACCCGCCCGACATGCACCAGGACCGAGTCGGGCCGCAACCGGGACCCCCAGCCCCATGCATCGAGAGTCATGATCAACCAGCGGGCAGGAGCAACCATCACCGACGGGGAGTGATGGGGAGGGAAGAAGATGCATCAGGCCAGAGAGCATCCAAACACCCAACCTGACAGGTAGATATAGACAGACAGAGACACTCATACGTACCCTCCCTCTCATGCGTAGACATTCTTACAAATACAGGACATACGAAAAAAGGACGCTATACACTCATTCATACCCCCCATACGTACACTATACTCCATACTCCCAGGCCCAGGGACAGACGCCCCAATAGAGAACCCTGCCCCTGCACCCAGGAGACAGACCCCTTTGCCCACCAGGACGGGGACAAGTAGACCGCCAAGGCCCCCACACCGGCAAGAGCAGCCCACCAGCCCAGGACCCCGACCAGACGGCGTGATGTTCTATCCGGGCTCCGACCCCTGATGGTCCAACGAACAGGGGTGTGGAAAGACCCCCCAGCCTCTCTCCCCCAGCTCAATGTGGTGTTGTTGCGTGTTGTTCTAATGTGCACTTAAAACAGAGGGGGGGGACATGGGAATACTGCCGGGTACCCCCATCTCCCCCCCCGGGCCCTCAGTGTCTAGATGCGTTTAACCAGTGGGTGCCGGCACCACAGGCGAGGCCCCCTCAACGGGGGGGCCTCGCCTGTGGCGCCACACCGCCAGGTCCCTACATGTGCGTTCCCTGTAAATGTTGCAAGTGTAGTGTCTAAATTGCTCAATAAAATCGGGACCCAGGCCGCCACCGGGTAGCGAAGACGGAAGCTCCATCCCGCACCCCAGTGACGTGCCCACGTCCCAAGGCCTTGTGAATGGTAGAATGAAGGAGCAGGTGGACAGAGGCATGGGGATGGGGAGAAAATAACTGGGGTGACCATTGCCAACCCCAGGGAGCCAGCTCCCCTGCTGACTCCAATAGGCACCCCCGTTCGGCCCGATCCACCAGGGGTGGGAGGCCCCAGCACGTCCAGTCGGGGCCCACGGCAGCGGTACCGCCGAGCCCCATGGGGGCCCCGGCAATCCACCAGCCCCCATGCCAGGGGCATACCTAAATCCTCCCCAACATTCACACTGCTAACAAAACACATGTCACTAGACACCCAGGTTGAGTTTAGCCCCCCCTCACCCTCAACGCCCTCCCCCCTCCCGTCCCAAGCGCACCCCGTTAAAAAGAGCGCCTGTGCTAGATGGTAAAAAGCCTCCCCGCCAATAAGAGACGCCCCAGGCACCGCCAGCGTCCGAGGACCCCCGGGCCGAGGCCGGAACCCGGCGCACCACCGACTCGGGTACCCCGGACATGCCGCGCCAGGCCCGTGAGCAGACCGAAGTCCCGGGCGGCCAATCCCCAGGCCGACATCCTCCAGCCTTGCTACTACCGCCCGATGGCCGGGTGGCAACAGAACCCAGCACGTCCACCCACCAGCCCACACCCCACCAACTGGTCAGTCACCGTGGAGGCCGACCAACACCGGCCAGAGCCCCCCACCCCAGCACCCCCGCGAGGGCTAAGACCAAGACCCAGGAGCCATGTCCAGTGTCAATATAGCCGATCGGGCCCGGAGACGCCGGCCACCCGCCACGGCCTCTCGCCGACGCCCGGACGCGGCAAGCGGCCACCGGGGAGCAAGCGACAGGAACCAGCCCGGGGAGATGGAAAGGGCAGCAGCGCCCGCCAACCACCGGCCGACCACAGCCCCCCCCCAGCCGGCACCGACGGCAGCGGCCCCCCCCGGCCAAGCCCCGCCAGGGCCCCAGCCGGGGGGCGCGCCGCCCCAGAACCCCGAGCCCCAGGCCCAGCCCAGACCCCCCCAGAGCAGCACAGCACCAGGCCAGTAACCCGTGTCCGCCAGCACGACCCCTCTAAGGCGCCGCATGCAGCCACTAGGAGTCACCACACAAAGACCCCAAAGTCCCACCCCAGGCGAGGGTCTCGGCACCTATCGCCGAACCGCAAGCGGACCCACCCCCAAGGACCTCCCCGCAGTCACCACCAACCCTTAAGCTCCACATCGGCAACCGTGTCCCACAGAACGGAATCAAGGGCCCGACCCCACTAGGTGATGGAACTGATCAAGGGTGACCAGAAAGATTGATCAGATGTGGAGGCAGATGCCGTTTCTAGACCAATGTAATCCAGAAGGAGATCTCTATATTGATTAATATTCAGAGTATTTTTATTTTTCCAGTTCAAGAGGATATTTTTCTTAGCGATGCATAAGGCGATGTAAAATAATTGCATAGACTTTGTATCCATGGTAACTTCATCTATATTTCCCAGCAAGCAAACTGTGGGAGCAGGTGTGATATTACATTTCAGACACTTTGATAGATCTTCACATATCTGGTACCAATATTTCTTAACAGGTGGGCAGAACCAAAGAGCATGAATATAATTGTCTGGTAGATTGCTTGTACATTGTAAACAGGTATCAGACGGCGTATAACCCATCTTGAACATCCGTTGCCCTGTATAATGCACTCTATGAAGGATTTTATATTGTATTAATCGTAGATTAGGATTCTTAAGAAATGTAAAGGTTCTTAATGAAATTTGAGACCAGAGGTTTTGGTCTATTGAGATGGACAAGTCCATCTCCCATTTTGAAATAGGAAGGGCTATTGATTCATCTATTCTATTAAATGTTTTGTATATTTTAGATAGCAGTTTGGGAGGGTTAAGATTAAGGAAGTCTAAAACTTTTCCTGGAATTTGTAAATCAACTGTATTGAGCCTAAATTTATTTTTTATAATTGATTTAATTTGTTGGTATTCTAAGAATTTATTCTTGTTAATTCCGAATTGTGTAACCAATGTATTAAAGGGGATAAAGTCTGTTCCATCAAATATATGCTCCAGGTATTCAATTCCTTTACAACTCCAGCCTGGAAAGTTAATCATGCATTTTTTTTGTAAGATATCCGGGTTATTCCAGATGGGTGTACGCCTGCATGGGACTAGTGAGGTCTTTGTCATTTTAAGAAATTCCCACCAAGCTGTCAGAGAGGAGCTGATATTTATACTTTTGAAACATTCATTTTGTTTTATATTTGAGCTAACAAAAGGTAGATCTGAAAGTTTTATCTTATTGCATAGTGTCTGTTCTACATCTACCCAGCACTCATCGATATAACTGTGTTTTACCCATCTTGATGTGTATTGGAGTCTGTTGGCTAAGAAATAATGACGAAAGTTTGGTAGGTCTAGACCTCCTTTATCTTTGGACTTCTGTAGTGTTTTTAAGCTGATACGTGGGGGTTTATCTTTCCAAAGGAATTTAGAAACAGAAGAGTCCAGAGATCTAAACCAATCAGGTGATGGTTTGCTTGGGATCATTGAGAATAAATAATTGATTCTAGGCAAAACCATCATTTTTATTGTAGCTACCCTTCCAATAAGTGATATTGGAAGGGATTTCCATCTTGCCAGATCATCTTCCACTTTTTTTAAAAGTGGGACGTAGTTTAGCTTAGATAAGTCTGCCAGTCTTGGTGAGATATGGATACCTAGATATGTAATATTTCCCGACCGGAGCTGTAAAGCAACAGGACTCTGGTAAGAACAGTTGATAGGAAGGACTGTAGATTTTAACCAATTTATGGAATAGTCTGAAACTCTTGAGTAAGATTTTATTAACTCAATTACCTGATACAAGGAAGTTTGTGAATGCTGTAGAAAAAGTAGTACATCATCTGCGTATAAACTGATTTTATGTTCTATTTTGTTGCATTGTATACCTTTAACATTATTATTTTGCCTGATTGCTGCTGCTAATGGTTCAATAAAAATAGCAAAGAGGGAGGGAGAAAGTGGACATCCCTGTCTGGTACCTCTCTGAAGAAAGAACCTTGATGATGTTTGATTATTGGTCCTAACACATGCTGTTGGTGAGCTGTATAATATTTTTAACCAGTTTACAAAAGAATTACTGAATCCGAATTTATTTAAGGCTGCAAATAAAAATTTCCAGTTAACTCTATCAAATGCTTTTTCTGCATCTAAAGATAATATATTGGTTTGGACGTTTTTACAGTGGGAATAATCTATTAAATCTATTAATCTACGTGAATTTGTGGAAGAGAGCCTACCTTTTATAAAACCTGTTTGATCAGGGTGGATTATTAGAGGTGTTATTTTCTCTATCCTTCTTGCAAGAGCTTTGCCAATTATTTTCAGATCCACATTGATAAGAGAAATCGGACGATAACTGGTAGGAGACATAGGGTCTTTTCCTGGTTTTAATAGAAGATTGATGTAGGCAGAATTCATGTTTGGTAGTATTCGACCATTTTCCTTTGTTTCCTGTAACATTTTGTAAAATGTTGGTGCCAGAATATTCCAGAATTCTTTATAGAACTCTGCTGGAAATCCATCTGGACCTGGAACTTTATTATTAGGCATAGATTGGAGGGCCTCCTGGAGTTCAGACACTGTTAGCGGTGAATCCAGGGCCTTTGCTTGACTGTCTGAAAGTTTAGGAAGAGTTATTTTATCCAGAAATTGTACAATATCATTATTTGAAGGGTTTATCTCTGGTGTGTATAACGTCTCATAAAATTCTTTGAAAGTGTTGTTTATTTTTTCAGGGTCATATATTATATTCCCAGTTTTGTCTTTGATTGCAGATATAGTTGTTTTTTCTTTATTTATTTTTAACTGATTAGCTAAGAAGCTACCTGATTTATTACTATGTTCAAAGTTTTCTATTCTAAGTCTTTGGATTAAGAACTGCGTCCTTTTATTAATAATTTCATTTAACTCTAATTTTGCTTTCCTTATTTTACTTAAGCTCTCTTTATCCAGGGAAGGTTCTAATGATTTAATAGTTTCTTCTAATTCCTGAACATGTTTATTTTCTGTTCTCTTTTTATTTGATGAGAATGAAATTATTTTACCTCTAATCACAGCTTTCCCTGCTTCCCATAGAGTGGATGGCGACATACCAGGGAGATCATTAAATTCCATGTATGAAGCCCATTCTTTTTCAATATATTTAATAAATTCTTTATCCTTAAGTAATGATGTATTAAATCTCCAATTTTTATATTGAAGGGTTGCAATTTTATTTGCTAAATTTAAAGAAACAGGAGCGTGATCGCTGATCACTATAGGATGTATCTCAGTGTCTGAAATGTCATTCAACAGTGAGCTGCTGACTAACAAATAGTCCAATCTAGAATAAGAATGATGTACGTTTGAGTAAAAAGTGTATTTTCTGTCGTTGGGATGAAGCGATCGCCATGCATCGCAGAGTCCATAATCGCTCATGTACTGTTTAACTATATCTACTGATTGCCATCTGCGCTGAGTCCCTGCTGTACTGAGCCTGTCTATTTCTTCATTTAGTCCAAAGTTGAAATCTCCCCCAAGAACAAGTGAGCAATCCATGTGATTAGCCAGAACCGAGAAGAAAGTATGAAAGAATGAGGGGTCGTCAACATTTGGACCATATATACTAACTATACATAACTTTTGGTTATTTATAAATAGTTTTAATATTATAAATCTACCTTCTGGATCTGTAGCTGTGTCTATTACTTTAAAATTAGTATTTCTATTTATTAATATTGCTACTCCTCGTTGTCTAGAGTTATAGCATGAAGAAAATATATTAGGATACTCTGGTGTTTTTAAATCATTAGCTGTTGAACTTGATTTATGAGTCTCCTGTAGTAAGACGACATCTGCCTTCAGTCTTGTAAGATGGTTGAAAATCTTAGTCGTTTTATGTCTGGAGCTAGCGCCGCGAATATTCCATGTTATAAAGTTTACAGGATTCATAGAGCTAAGATAAACCTTAGACATATACTATCGCCAAGGATGAATATAGGTGTAATTTTGGTTTGTCCATGGGGTTGCCAGATTGAAAAAAACCAGAAGCAGAGATAAAGCGAGGCAAATAATGCACCATACAGGTGTGTACAGAATGAAAGTATGATGGAAAAACATGAATATGCCATGATAAAAGTCTGTGTGTGTGTGAGAGAGAGAAAAAAGAAAAAAGGTGATAAAGAGATTTGGTGGTACAAATGTGAGAAAGAAAATAGAGAAAAAGAGAAAAAAAAAGAAAAAAAAGAAAAAGCGATCTAGTGCACAGCCCTGCCCCTACCCACATTTGACTGTCAGGAAACATGATGCAGAA
>JAPXFQ010002646.1:0-219319 GCA_028564705.1 Apricaphanius iberus | reverse complement strand
GATTAGAAATACAGTTTGGATTTGTTTATAATATTTGTAATGTAGCGCTGATAAATATTGAATATGCCATATATTTGAAGTGACACCATTTTTGATTTTAGTCGAGGAATTTGACTGTACTGTATGCTACCAACAGCTGTGATGTATCCCAGGTGTTGATAGAATGAGGGTGCTTGGAGGAGGCCTCTATGTACACCTTCTCTTATGTTGCATTCAGACCGCATCCGTTGGATACGTCGAGCAACACATCCAACGGATGAAGTTTGACTTATGTACTTTTTGGCTTCCATAGCCTGCTTCTGAGGAAAAAAACAATGCATGGGCGGGGCTTCCTTTGTTGCCGCACGTTCTGAACTATGGTGGACCGTTTTAAGAGAGTGGCTTGGCTTTATTAGCAAGATAAAGCTAGACAACATTGACATGGGTGCATCAGCGCTCATTCTTCAGATGCGTTCTGAGTTTGGGGAGTTTAACCATTTGCTCCAGGAGCTGCTTATGGATGAGGTTCGCTTTCAGTGCTACTTCCGTCTCTACCGCGCCTAATTTTACGACCTCCTCGGCCGCATCAGAGCTTAAAACTCCTACCAGGACACCAACTACAGGTTCTCTGTTCCTCTTTAGGAGCACCTGTCCATCTGACTTTGGTGTTATTTATGATTTTTTAAATCTGCGTTTGTTGAAAATGTTTTCACTGGACCCGCGCTTCTGAGGAAAATTCAAGATACGTGTATAGTGACATAACTACAGTGAGAAGCTCTGATTGGTTGCTGCACTGTGTTAACTGCGTTGGGTCGTCAAAAGCTCAGCTTGCTGAACTTCTGTGACGCATGCGTTGGTACGTTGCCGTATGAAACGCAAGCGTCGTTGACGGAGCCAACGTACTCTACCATAGACTTTACATGTAATCTTGCCGCAACTGACGCTGACGCATGGGCTTGGTCTGAATGCAGCATAAGTCTGAAGGTGACCTCAGTAAGTGTCAGCAAATTAAGAAGTAAACTCAAGTTCCGAGTATTTCAAGGAGATAGATTTTTTTTTTTAATCTAATGTACTAATACCCCTTCCAAAACATCCCCTTCCTCCCTTCCTGCGAGCTTCCCGCTCCCTCTACCCCCCCTACAGTTGGACACGCACATCACCTTTGATTTCACAGTATGTCATTCTGTACTTCATCAATAAAATGTTATATTGATTTGCTTTATTGAATATATGACCTATCTGTTCAGCAGAAATGTGTCCAAAGCTGCGTCGGTTTGAAACTTTTTAGGATTCGATGGTAGCCTATTTTCATTGTTGAAACGCATCTCTGATGTAAACCTTTGGGTTAACACATATCAACCCTACTCCAGTCTCTATGGGATTTTTCAGCAAGTTAGTCGTCATACTCCTTTGTTTTTCTTTTTGAAGTTTATGTAGCCCTGGGTAGCTGGGGAATGGCTAATGTAGTCGGATTTTAGACTCTTAATAAAAATGAGAGAGATTCCTTTAAGCGTTTGGAGGGTTTAATAAAAGTTGAATCGATCATACAGAAGAACAGTACAGATCACAGAAAATCTCACAGAAAATCTCAAAACTAAGTATATAAGAAGAAACAATCATCTCAGGCAGTATGGTTTTCTGTAACCTGGGTTCCCATGTGAACTCAGCACCTGCTTTCTGGCCCATCTGCATCTTCTGTATTTCACAGCCTCTGCTCTCAGTGTTAACAATACTAACAGATGATTCATAATAATAAATTTCTCCATCACAGCTAACTATTAGAAAATAACTTTTATCGCTTCATTGACTCGTTCATTTTTTTTGGCATTTGGGGACCCATGGACTGGAAGTAGAAGGGCGGGTCTTAGGCTCCCCATGGGAGGAAGGAGGGACTTAAGAAAAAAAAACAAATGTTGTGGAGCACTAGCCTTTTATCTTTGTACTAAACCAAAATTGGGCTCTATTCCATCCGTCGTTGCGTAAGTGACTGAGAGAGCCCTCATTTCGACGGATAATGGCGCTGCATCAATCCATTTCGACGTAGACTGAGAAGTATAAACTAGGCTTAGGAATACAAACGAGTAGATGTGGATCATAAACACAAGAAAAAAGTTACGTTTACTGCCAGTACTAATAATAGAACATTCCCCCACACAGTGTTAGCACATCTGTTTGTTCTGTAAGGCGTTGGCTCAAACTAATCAAGGAAATCTGATCTGATTTAATCTGATATCCATAGAGTATTCATCAACCAAAATGAGCTTTCTAGAATCTGAAGGTCTCTCTAAAACCCTAACGAAAGCAAGTTCAGTTGCGAGAGGTAACCGAAGGTCCGACTTGATACCACAAAGAATGAGGAATGGCCGGAGGAAAGATACTAACTGATCACTCGCATCATGATCTCTCCCTTTCCTCTACAATTGCGAAATGCTTTAAATGTGTCTTTCTATTTAATATCAAATTAATATATAAAGAAAGAATGAAAAAACTTGTTGCCACAGGTATATTGTAATGGGATGAATATGGTGTGTGTTCAGGGTTATGTGTACAGTTCAGCCTCCCGGCTCATTGGACTGGAGCTCAGTGAAGACTTTGTCAGGCTGCAAAACGACATAATCCTCAAATACAGACTGGCTGACAGAGTTCAGGTTTGTGTCTTTCAGCGTTCCTCTGCTTTGCTCATGCTTTGCTCACTCACCTTAATGAAACATCTTTACTCTGCAGGTTCTCCATGCAAATGTCTGCACACAGGAGATTCTGCTGCGCGACACAGATGTTCTGATCATGAACAATGTTTTTGAGTACTTCATGGATCCCAGCGAACAAATTGGGTAGGTCTTCTGAGACTCTACTGGAAGTGTCCAGAGGATACCAGCTGTTATGCTGCATTGACTAACAGGAATGTTTGCCTATCTGTGTTCTGCATTGACTAACAGGAATGTTTGCCTATCTGTGTTCAGAACATGGAAGTTCATCATGCAGGCCTTCCGGAAACAAGGAGCTCTGCTGGTTACTGTTCCCAGTTTGCAAGAGAGTCTGGATCCTCTGCAGGTATCTGCAAAACACCCGTAGATGTTTCATGTCTTAGTAAATATTAGTCAAGCTCCGCTCCTGACCAGTCAGCCTTTCAGAAGAGCTGTGTTTGTTTTTCTGTGGTTCTTGAGCAGGTTTTAAATCAGAATAAGAACTAGTTCTGTGAAACACAGCAAAGAACTAGTTTAATTTTCCACAGCCAGAAAAACAGTTTAGGGCCGTGTCATCATGTTTAGGCGTTTCCACAATCAGAACTTCAGGGTAATTTGTCCAGAATGTCCTGATGCGCGCAATATTTGCTGCTGAAACAGTGTGGTTTACAGATGTCTGTAGCTGAGCACTAAAGAGGGCCAATTGTGCATGGAGACACAGCGGCTATGAGGAGCGAGCAAAGAGGTAACCCCGTCAGAAAAAGATCTGGTTAAATTACCCTGACGTTCCAATAGTGGAAACACACCTTATGTCTTGCAAATGTTTGATTCTTCTGATTGATTTTAGGTTTCTTACTTCTGTGTCCAGACATCTTAGTTTTAAAATAATTTATAAACAGTCCTTTAAGGACCATGCATTGTTTGTGGAAGCAAAGTTTTTGATTTATAGAAAAAAAAGGTGCGCAACTTTAAGCACACTAAGGACCTTATAAATAAGCCTGTGAATATTCTCATTCATCCAGGTCATGGTTATCTCAAGGAAATTTCAATCAAACGCAACTGGACTTGGTAATTTTTCTTGGAAGACGTTTCACCTCTTATCCAAGAGTCTTCATCAGTTCATGCTCGCCGCTGACCAGGCTGGGACTGGTCCAACTAACTGGTGTGGAGACTCAGCTATTTAACCTCTTGAACAAGAATCATTATGTCATTGGATCCTTTGTGCTCCATGTCTTAACGACGGTCGTTGGCGTGCCGCCTATTGGTGGAGGTTAGGTTTCGGCTTCGTTAGTGCCCTATTGTGTTGTAACGACAGTCATTGGAGTCACAGTTGTTTCTGTTATTAGAGGCTAATTTGTTTGAGTTTCCTAGATAGGGAAGAAAGGGCAGCATTGTAAATTGGAGATAGGTGATGTCTCAGGCCTCCTCCTCTGTTTAGCGATGGTTTCTCTACTTTTACATAGATGGCTTCTTTTACTCCTCTTTCAAACCATCTGTCCTCTCTGTCTAATATCTGGACATTGCTGTCCTCAAAGGAGTGGGCTTTCTCCTTGAGATGTAAATGAACAGCAGAGTCCATGCCTGAGGAGTTAGCTCTCCTGTGTTGGGACATGCGTTTGTACAGTGGTTGTTTGGGTTCACCAATGTAGAGGTCCTTGCATTCTTCATTGCATTGGATTGCATACACCAGGTTGCTTTTGTGAGTGTGTGGTGTTCTGTCCTTGGGATGTACTAGTCTTGGGATGTAATTCCTTCTGGAATTAGCTGCAGTTTTCACAAAAGTCCATCTGGGGTAACCACAAGTTGTGAGGTTGTCTCTCACGTGCTTGCGTTCTTCCCCTTGGGCCTGTGAGCTGGTGGGTATATTATCAGCTCTGTGTTGCAGGGTCCTGATAACACTAAGCTTGTGTTCCAGTGGGTGGTGTGAGTCAAAAAGTAGGTATTGGTCTGTGTGTGTGGGTTTTCTGTATACCCCAATGTGGAGCCTTCTGTCCTTTCTCCTCTGGACGACACAATCTAAAAAGGGCAAACTATTGTCCTTGACATCTTCTCTGGTGAATTTGATGTTTCTGTCCACTGAGTTTATGTGTTCAGTAAAGGCTTGCACCTCTTTGGTTTTGATTTTAACCCATGTGTCATCTACGTATCTGAACCAGTGGCTAGGTGTTATTCCTTCAAAGGAGTTCAAAGCTCTGCACTCTACCTCCTCCATGTATAAATTTGCCACAATTGGAGAAACTGGTGAGCCCATGGCACAGCCGTGTTTCTGTCTATAAAACTTGCCATTGAACTGGAAATATGTGGTATTCAGGCACAATTCCAGGAGTTGGCAAATGTGTTCTGGTTTGAGTTTTGTTCTGTTTTGGAGGGAGTTGTCCTGTGTAAGTCGTTCTCTTACTGTGACCAAAGCCTCCATGGTAGGAATACAGGTGAACAATGAAGTCACGTCATAGGAAACCATTGTCTCATCTGGATCCATTTTTAGATTCCGGACTTTGTTCACAAAGTCTATGGAGTTTTGGATGTGGTGTGGGGTGTTGCCTACCAGAGGTGCCAGGATATTAGCTATGTGTTTGGCTATATTGTACGTGACAGAGTTTATACTGCTGACAATGGGCCTGAGCGGGGCCCCTTCTTTATGGATCTTGGGGAGTCCATATAGGCAAGGGATTGAGTCCTGGGGGTAAAGCCGGTAGTATTGTGTTTTGTCAATCATGCCTTCTTTTTGCAGTTGTTGTAGACATTCTATCACCTTCTTTTTGTACCCACTCGTGGGGTCTCGTTTCAGAGTTTCATACGTGTTAGAGTCATTCAGTAGTGCAAAGATCTTGGTGTGGTAATCAGTTGTATTGAGCACAACTGTGCACCTACCTTTGTCTGCTGGAAGGATTGTGATGTTGTGCTCCTTGCTCAGTGCTGATACTGCTTTTCTCTCCCCAATGGTGAGGTTAGAGGGGGGGACCTTAGCCTCAGACAAAGCTGCCGACACTTTTAACCGAAGTTGGTCTGCCTCGGTTCCACTTAAGTTGTTTTTCTTTATAGCGGATTCTGTGGCTGTAATCCAGTCCACTATGGGTAACTTTTTTGGTGTCATGGCAAAGTTCAAACCCTTGGCTAGGACCTCTTTCTCCGGTTGGGTAAGTTGTCTGTCTGACAAGTTCTTTACCCACCTGTTTTGTGTTTCATTTTGTGTTGGGATGTCAGTTTTTTGCCTCCAAGTGAGTGTTTCAGTGTTTTTGTCGATGTTTCGAGATTGTAGGTTGTGGAATTTCCTGGTTTGTCTTACTTTGCTCTTGGTGTGTTGAGATAGTTGTGCTGTCTGGGTGAAAATCACAACTCTCTCTAAGATAGGACCAGGTAATATTGACCTCAGTTTCTGTAGTGAATGATCTGCTCTCTCTTTCAGACCTTCAATGGTGAAATTGATTTGTCTTATTCTTTCATTGAGGAGTTGGTTTTGTGTCTTTTCTATGATCTTTTCCACTTTATGCCCTCCCGATTTGGCGATTTTGGATCACATCTCGCCTCTTACAGACCCACTTTCTGCCAGAAATGGTCAATGGACAAGGCCTAGTGAATCTTCTGATATGGCAGAGAAAGCACAGTTCCTGAAATCAATGTTTTATAAGGGTGACGTGCAGGTACGGAAAAACGTTAGTTTCAATCGGTCAATGTTTCTCTATTGAGAGCTTTACAGCCAAAAGGCGACCATAGTGTTAGTCCAAAAGACAACTCCACTTTAAGTATAGGAAAGTTTCTTCCATACCCACCATGTTCAACTGCACAGCAAGAACAGCTCGCTACTTCTCGGTCAGCAACTCATACAACATACACAACAGTGCCACCTGGTGGAATGGCATGACTTTAACATAACACAGGAGTAAAACAAAGAGCTCAGAATAGACTAGAAATGAATGTTCGCAATGAAAAATATGTAACAAGAAAACAATAGTAAAGAAATTTAAATAGAAACTAAAAGCAGCAGACGTGATAAAACAAATGGTTAGAATTAGGGATGTCCGGATCAGCTTTGGGCCTCCGATCCGATCTCTTAAGCTTGGTTTATGCTTGCTGCATGAACATTCCGCGCGGAAACGAGACGTGCGGAACCGGCCGAGACGCCTTCGAGCAGCGTTTATACTTTTTGCGGCTTGTCCCTTCTCAGAGCCAATATTCTTGACGACTGTAGGGGGCGGCCTAGGGCTGTACGGCATACATACAACACTACACCATAGTAGAAGTAGAAATTACTGTTGTTTACAAGATGGTGACACCCGTGAGCTTAAACACAGCAGAACTTTTATGCTGTTTACTTAGGAAAAAAGACGAAAAAGGAGACCGTCCTCTCGTCCATTAAAACACAGTTGATCACAGTGATCTCTGTCGGCCGAATCATAAAGATGTCTTTTTACGAACCTCCGGCAATATGAGCTCTTGTCAGTCCGCCATGTTTTTCCGTGCGGGACCATCCGCGTGGTTACAAATTTTTTCCTAGGTGCGCGGTGCGGAAATTTTGGGGCGGGAGGAGGCCGCACGGAGAGGCGTGGTTGCTGAAATGACGTAATTTGGCCGCGTGGGGCCGTGCGGACCTCGCGGACGCGGCAAGTATAAACCAAGCTTAAGTCAGCTCTATACTCTAAATTTCCAGCTTTGCACGCATAACTTCGACTGAGGTAATAAATGTGATGGAAGATATTTAGACCAAATCAATTTTAGTGTATTTCTAGTATATGATACGTGGGAAAATTTGTAGCAAAGTGAATCAAGTACGGAGCCAAATAATAAAGATAAATTAAATAAATCACCTGACTTAATTTTTTGAAGAAAAAATTACAAATAAAAAATATTTTTTTATTCTTTTTTTATTTATATATTACTTAAGTAATATACTGAAGCATTGCTAATCCCACTTGAGTAAAATTTTAGATGCGTCACAGAATGAAAAGCAAACAAATTTTAACCCAAAATAAACCAGACACGGAGCTACACTCTGTTACAGGAAAGCTCCTGTTTCTACATATAATTTTTAATGTAATCTGAATGATGAGCTTTTTGTTTCAATTTGAGGTGAAGTGAATGTACAGTAAACGCTGTAAATGGTCACTGGAAGTACATTTTACCTTGTAAGATAAATTAATGCCTACTGTATTAGTTTAATATTTCAACAAATGCAGATGTTACACAGTACGCAAGGACTTTTTTACCAAAACCTTTTTCACTGAATAGCATTTTTGGAAGCTACTTTTACTCAAGTAAATGTACTGCTATTATTACTTGAGTACAACTTTTGTGTACTCTATCCACATTTGTTTGTATTTTGCATCAAGGTAAAGTATTAGTAACATTGTGTTTTTCATTGTAAACGCAAAACCCTGACCAAAACACTTCATGCCTTGTTTCAGTTAAGTTTATATAAACATGCATTTCATCAAATTAACCTGTAAACCTTCTTATTTTTCTTTTGAGGAATCCAGTCCAACTGATTATTCACAAGTTTCTAAGTAGAGCAGGGAGAGGAGCAGGTAGAGGGACACCAGGGTCAGCGAGCTCTGTGCACCTGCTGCATTTGCCGACTGATGCCCTCAGACCTGGAAAATGAGTACTGTAGACAGGATCCAGAAGGGTGTCTGAGCAGCCGTGCTCCTTTTAACTTGTTCTTCTTGGATCAAGGAATCTTGAACCTGCAGTGACGTGGTGGCTCTGCGTGACAGTCAAGAATCTGGATCTGGTAACCGGGAGTATCGTTACTCTGCCTACAGAGTATTTAGCAACATGGACGTCTTGTTGCAGACAATCAGCTTATTATTTTCTTCATGCTGTGTGTGGAGGATCAGGGACAAAACCACCGACCCATTTGTGGTTTACGTTGGTTTTAAAGAAGTCCCGTTCCACAGAAACCAACATGGAACTCATGACCAACTCAGAAATACTATTTACTTTTATTGTTATTGTAGCAAAACATTCTTGCATATTTGTATTTGTCATAATTACATACATAAATTTGCTCTGTTCAGCAAGTCCTGGAAAAAGATAAAATAAAGAAATTAGAATTATGTAATTTTCTTCCACCAAAATGGAGAAGACATTTGGTTATCATCATTATCTCTCCTCTGCATTGCGGTGTCAGCACCAATTCAGCTGTAGGAGGAGGGATGATCCTGGAGACAGGACCCAGGGCCCTGGGGTCATCTCCCTGAATGCTTCTTTTTGGGAGTCCCCCGGCAGAGCTGAGAGCTGTTCACATGCACTGGAAGGTGGTGTTTGTAGTCCAATGCAGCAAGGAATGTCCTGGCTTTATAGACGCCATATGAGAATGCAAAGCGTTTCCCCCCGTACATCAAGATGTTTTTTCTCGGAAGACTCAAGCTTAGAAGTGGTCCTGCAAAGAGACAAACCAAGTAAAAACTGCAATGTCTGTAGAGCAAATAAAATCCACCATAGTGATATATAATTTTGTGGAAGGGATCATGCACGATACAGATTCTAGTATTGGGACGACATTGTTCTAATTTCAGCCAGAGCAAAAAATACAAACTGTCTTGGTGTTCATTCTCTTTTTCTTTTTTTTGTGGCAGAAGTATCCAGTAAATTATTTTAGAAAAATTACAAGAAAAAAAAAATCCTAATTATAAAACATGATATTGGAGATAAATAATCCTAAATCATGTAGGTCTAAAGCTCCTTTTCCATCAAACTCAATTCTGGACGTAAAAACAGCACAATATGATAATATAGGAGCAAAATATGACAATACATACTGACATATACACATAGAATTTCAGAGAGAATAATTTGTTACTTATACACTTGTTTTCAAAACTATTGGATCATCTAAAGCTTCATCCTGTTGATCCATTGAGTTGATGCTACACAGAAAAAAAAGCCTATAGCCTACATAAATTACAAAAACGGGGCAACTGTTCATCAAACAGGAACCTATTTATTTTTTGTGATGAGGAGAATAATAACCAGGAACAGGAGTTGCATTTTGTTTACTTTATAATTACCTATCAGACTCCCCTGCAGTGACTGAACTGTGGTATAGTTCCCTCCAAACGTTGCTGTAGATGGCTGTGGAGCCTTGATGAACTGACCTTCCCAAACCTAAAACAACAGAGACACTTTTACCACTCCAATCGTAATGTGCACATGTTTACAAATTACAGTCAATAATATATACATGTTTTCAGATTAGCAACAGAGTTCTACAAAGTTTAGATACTCCAGTAAAGTTAGAACTTTTTTTTCTCATAATCCCACAAATTAGCTAAACAATGCTCAGCTGTGAACACGACAGACAGGCAGCCTAAAACATGTTCCTACTGCGGACGAAGTACACAAACCCCGCTATTCTTTTTCTCTCACGTATTTAGTAAAGCTTTCTTACCTTTCAAGCAAACAGCATTCTCCTCTCAAACGCCGCCCGCACCGATATTTACTCTGGCTCTTTGCCTACATCGATCCGACTCGTGTTTCTCCCTCTTTGTAGCGCTGGAATAAACTCTTGGTTATCTTGGGCTCGAGTGTTGGTGGTGCTTGAAGCAGCTCTCTTCTTGTTCTCGGCAGAATCCATGCTTCCAACGCTATCCCTGCTACAGTTTTAGCTGCAGGAAGCGATAGAACGTGAACGCGCATGACGTCGTCACACATTAGGAGGCGCAGAGGGAGCGCTACTTTTTCGACCCGAACAGTAACAAAAAATAATTAATAAAGTTATTTTACAGGCATATAGAAGCAACCACGGTGAAAAGCCCAGGGCTCTTTTTACTGACCAGGACATTGCTGGATTATGTATGAGGAAGAAATTATGCAGCTCTATACATTTATTTGCTGTTAAACTTCCTTAGAGTCCCTTTAAAGGGACTATATCATGCTGTTTTACAGTTTTCAACTTCTGGGATAGAAATATACCTATTAAAATTTTACCATTGGTTTTATACAGTATTAATTTGTCCCAACATTTAACTTGTATCCTACAGTTAATGTTGGACCACTTGGTAAAATGGCTCGTTTCTCTATAGTCCCGCCTCCTGCATTTTCCCATCTGTTTTGTGAAATTTTTACCCAGGATCTTAGTGGATGATTCACACAAAAACACTGATTTATGCTAGAATAAGGCGTCCCCCTCTATTCCCCACACAAATACAGCAGTAAAGAAATGCAACTCAAACAGGCATTAAGTTTTCATCACAGCATCTCAACTTTGACACTTGAGAGTGTAGAGCCAGTCACCTCCTCTCGGTCAGACCTGTTAACGCGGCCGGGCGATTGTGCACAAACCCCAAGGCAGACTCTCATCAGCTGGTCAGCTCTCACACTAATTATAGGCAAAGAGAAGCGTGAAAGATGAGATGGGCCAAGTCTCACCCTTAGCCCCGCCCCCGCCTATCAGTCTGCTCGCTTTCGAAAACTCATCGAAACCAGATAGAGCAGTGGTTTCATGGGAGCTGTCCAGCCATAGATACCCAAACTCCTTTCCCGTGTGAATATTTATCATTATACAGCAAGCAGAGGATAACATTATGATGCTTTCATAACATTGCAGAACATTATAACATTATACACAGGTGACTTGAGGACACCAAAAAGATTTTACCCATCACTATCTCACAGTCCAAAATCTATGTAAGCAAGTAGTGTGCTTAAAGTTGCGTATATTTTTCTGCCAATTTTTTTTTTAAAATAAAGCAAAGTTTGGGTAGAAAACTTCTTAAAGATTTAGCCCGAAGAGGAAACATGGGCCCCCCTTCCCATGAGCTCACCACCTGTGGGAGGGGCCATAGGGGTCGGGTGCAGTGCAAGATGGGCGGTGGCCGAAGGCGGGGACCTTGGCAGTCCGATCCTCGGCTGCAGAAGCTGGCTCTTGGGACGTGGATGTCACCTCTCTGGTGGAGAAGGAGCCGGAGCTGGTGTGTGAGGTTGAGAGGTTCCGACTGGAAATCTTCGGCCGTAAGGTAGTCTGTGCCTGTCGCGGCGGCAACCCTCTAACCCGCTGGTGGACACCAGTTGGTGAGGGATGCTGTCAAGCTGAAGGAGTCCTATCAAGCCTTTTTGGCCTGTGGGACTCCAGAAGCAGCTGATAGGTACCGGCAGGCCAAGCGGAGTGCGGCTCGGATGGTCGCTGAGGCAAAAACTCGGGTGTGGGAGGAGTTTGGAGAGACCATGGAGAACGACTTCCGTATGGCTTCGAAGCGATTCTGGTCCACCATCCGGCGTCTCAGGGGGTGAAGCGGTCTGCCAGCGGTGTGCTGCTGACCTCAACGCGGGACGTTTTGGGTCGGTGGATGGAATACTTCGAAGACCTCCTCAAGGAGGCCGTCCCAGGCTCTCCAATCTCTGTGCTGAAGTCACCGAGGTTGTTAAAAAGCTCCTTGGTGGCAAGGCGCCGGGGGTGGATGAGATTCGGCCGGAGTTCCTTAAAGCTCTGGATGTTGTAGGGCTGTGTTGGTTGACGCGGCCCTGCAATATTGCGTGGACATTGGGGGCAGTTCCCTTGGATTGGCAGACCGGGGTGGTGGTCCCCCTCTTTAAAAAGGGGGACCACAGAGTATGTTCCAACTATAGGGGGATCACACTTCTGATCCTCCCTGGTAAGGTCTATTCGGGGGTTCTGGAGAGGAGGGTCCGACGGATAGTCGAACCTCTGATTCAGGAGGAACAATGCGGTTTTCGTCCTGGCCGTGGAACACTGGACCAGCTCTACACCCTCGGCAGGGTCCTGGAGGGTGCCTGGGAGTTCGCCCAACCGGTCTACATGTGTTTTATGGACTTGTTCGACCGTGTCCCTCGGGGTGTCCTGTGGGGGGTACTCCGGGAGTATGGGGTACCAGGCCCTTTGATACGGGCTGTTAGGTCCCTGTATGAACGGTGTCAGAGTCTGGTTCGCGTTGCCGGCAGTAAGTCGGACTCATTTCCAGTGAGAAATGGACTCCGCCAAGGTTGCCCTTTGTCACCGGTCCTGTTCATAACATTTATGGACAGGATTTCTAGGCGCAGCCAAGGTGTTGAGGCGATACGTTTTGGTGACCTCAGGATCGGGTCTCTGCTTTTCGCAGATGTGGTCTTGTTGGCTTCATCTGAACGTGATCTACAGCTCTCTTTGGAGCGGTTCGCAGCAGAGTGTGAAGCGGCTTGGATGAGGATCAGCACCTCCAAATCCGAGACCATGGTCTTGAGCCGGAAAAGGGTAGAGTGCCTTCTCCGGGTCGGCGATGAGGTCCTTCCTCAAGTGGGGGAGTTTAGGTATCTGGGGGTCTTGTTCACGAAGGAGGGAAAAATGGAGCGGGAGATCGATGGACGGATTGGTAAGGCGTCTGCAGTTATGCGGGCGCTGTACCGGTCTGTCGTGGTGAAGAGAGGGCTGAGCCGAAAGGCAAAGCTCTCAATTTACCGGTCGATCTACGTTCCTACCCTCATCTGTGGTCACGAACGCTGGGTGGTGACCGAAAGAACGAGATCGCGGATACAGGCGGCTGAAATGAGTTTCCTCCGTAGGGTGGCTGGGCTCTCCCTTAGAGATAGGGTGAGAAGCTCGATCATCCGGAGGGGGCTCAGAGTAGAGTTGCTACTCCTCCACATCGAGAGGAGCCAGTTGAGGTGGCTCGGGCATCTGGTCAGGATGCCTCCTGGACGACTCCCTGGTGAGGTGTTCTGGGCACGTCCCACCGGGAAGAGGGCCAGGAGAAGACCCAGGACTCGCTGGAGGGATTATGTCTCCCAGCTGGCCTGGGAACGCCTCGGGATTCCTCCCGAGGAGCTGGCCCACGTAGCCGGGGAGAGGGAAGTCTGGGCCTCTCTGCTTAGGCTATGGCCCCCGCGACCCGACCCCGGATAAGCGGAAGATGATGGATGGATGGATGGATGGAGAGGAGAGACCACAGAAGAGCAGAAACTAGAGTAGTTTTAGGTGAAGCCTAAACAAGCTGGACCCACATAAAACATTTCTACAGCATCAAACAGACGTGGAAACGGCGACTTTCCTCCTGGATCAATAAGCTAAGTCACCAGCTAAATTTGTTAATGTTAGTTGAACTCCTCTAAAATAAATTCCTCACTGGACAGAGTTCAGGTTGGTCACTGGGCGTATCAGCAAAGAACTAGGCAATCCAACAGCTGGAATGATTTTTCTATTGGTGCAGTTACAATCTAGGTAGACTAGATGTCACTATCATCCAACCCTTAACATACTTTTTCAGACCCCGTTTTGTGCGTAAGCAAATTTTATAAATTAGGCCCCAGCACAGTTGGTAATGTCAGGACTCAAGCATAAAATGCTGTGTTTAGGTTTATTTATTTAATTTAGGTTTAAGATTTCCTTTGTGCATCCATCAGGTGTCACTACAGCCAGGCTGGGTGGAGGAGCTCCCTGTAGACTACAATGTCTACCTGGGCAGAGATGCAGACCCCGAAGAGCTCAGACAGATTCATCTGTACAGAGTCATCTGATGCCAGCACAGATGACTTCAGATAGAAACCACCTTACAGAGTCATGGAACTGCAAACAGAGCTCCTTGGAACCTTTTGAGACAAATTCAACTGCAGAGCATCAGGTGACTGGAGAATGAAACGGCTGTTCTAGATCATCCGAGCACCTCCACCTGTCAGGAACTTGTGAAGCTCTCTGAACCTGGTGGAAAAGTATACATGCCCGCACTCTTACTCTTATCTTTAAATTTCTGTTTCATCTGATACATTAGAACTCATAAAAGATAACGACATTATCTAGTGTTTGTAGACGGGTTGATTTTGTCTACCTAATGATGTATTTTATGTTTTGTGTTGTATACTAAGGATGTGTATATGCAAGAATCTGATGTTGTGATGTGTATCACAATACAATATATTGCAACACCATGAGGAAGATTTGTATATTGTGATTTTGAAAATTAAATGTAACTTTAGAAAAACTTTCACAGCATTCTAAACACTCCAACCTGTTTCATACATGAGACATCCAATTGTATTACTAGATCTAGTTGATCCACTGGAACCAAAGTGATAAAAGCCACCAACTGCCACTTATACTTGTAATTTTACTATAACAGTTACTGACATAGATAAGGCTTCTATTAAAGTTCTTAAAAAATAAAAAAATAAATCTTTTTAATATCGATACAGTATTTTGAAATAAAATGTCACATTGTATTGACGTATAAATATTTTTTTACCTCCCTATTGTGCACTATGTAAAATATTCCAGAAAGGAAATGCTTATCTTTCTTCAGATGTTTTCGGTAGCAATCTGTATGTGTCTCTCTGAACGTGTCCACTAACACGAGAGGTAAGAATTCAGAAATAAACTAGAATTAATGATGTCAAAAACTACAGAAGATATCAGAAACCACAAACCAGGCCTACTTATGGACTACGACCTACATCCGATCATTCTCAAGGTTTATTTCTAAATCATGAGAGACCTGTGTATTTGGTGTTTCCAGAAGGAGGCAGCTCTTTATGTTCTTTTTTATTATTTTGCTTTTTTTATTTGTCTATTTGCTCTGAACGTTCTGCAGTGTTCTCTGTCAAACCTCCGAGGCCAGAAAAAGAACAGCAGCCTTTACTCCTAATGTGGCCTTTGAGTCGAGCCTTAGTGTGTTGAGGATTGTATTGACTGTACGTAGTGATGAAGGCATCGCCGGCTGGCTGTACCACATGAATGATTCGTGATCCAGGTTGCTGGTTTGCTTGTGAATTGAAACATAAGATTTATGTTTGTAGAAGAAACTCATTCAAAGGAAGGTGAGGTTTCATTTTTAGTTAATTGTGGCGTCAAAGCTTACTTTAGTCATGGTACTTCGAGAACGGCAGGGGTCGCTGTTTTAATTAAAAACTTTCCTGGTCATGTTATTATTTACTTTCCAGGAGGCTATAATAAGAGAAAGGAAAATCAAAGTCTCTTTATTGAGCTAACCTTAAAGTTGGAACAGCTCAAATTAACTCATTGGATTGGTAATATAATAGGTGGAGACTTCAACTTGGTTATTGATTAAACAATTTTATCGATATCCCTCAAGATATATCTCAAGTCATTCCAATTCTACAATTAATAATTTCTGCAATTAGTTTAATTTAACTGATGCATGAAAACATTTCAATCTTGAAATAACTCAGTATTCTTTGTTTAGTCCAAATTATAATTTACTGTGAAGAACCGACTGACCACTGGCTAATTTCAAATCCCCTACTTAATATTTATGATGTTAGGTCCTTGATATCTGCAGTCCCTTTGACTCACCATGGTGCTTTCAGTATTGACATTAAACGTAAAACTAGGGCTGGATGATAAATAGTAGGGATGCAACCATGCCCCTTTTTTCGAAACAATACTATACCAATACTTGGATTTGAGTACTAGCAGAGTACCAGTACAGAGTACCAATACCCATACTTCTACCAAACAGAAAAAATGCAGTGAACTGGAAGAAAGGTTTTATTTTTTTTACTGTTTGTTAGAATTAGATGAAACATTAATTAAAATTACCATAAAACAAAAATTTCAAGTGAAAAATAAACTTTCTGTGAAATTATTGCAGAATTTCCACACTTTAAATATCGTTTCATGGTTGCATTCCTAATATCGATAAATTGAATTTTCTATTTCATTTTTGGGAAACTGTGATTTTTATGTATTTTTTATTTTTTTTAACCAGTTCCATAGCTCAGAGTGATGTTGATCTTCCCAGGACCTACCATCTTGTTTTACAAGGATACTTCACAGCCTGCTGGTTGTTGGGCTTTGATGGCTAGCTTAAGGACAGGATTAATGAAATAAAAGCAAGTTTGTGAAAATATGTTTTGTCACTTAAAATTTATTTTTTTAGAAAACAAAGGTAGAAAAAAAAGATTAAATCGAATTTGCTTTGGAAAAAAATCTGGGCTGGGCTTAAAAATTAGATCCTTATATAAAATTAAAACTCAGTCGAAAACAAATTTAGGAAATTTCACTCGAGTTTCCTTTAAAATATATATATATATATATATACCCAAAATATTAAATCCTTAATCAGCAAAATTATTACTGAAGAATGTTTGACTCCTGTTAAAAAGCACAAGTTCCTTAAATATAAAGTCTACTGATATTCCTGTGTTCCTGCCTCTTCTGAAAGAAAGTGTTTACAACAGCCATGTCCATCCTTTTCACAAAGTCTACCACCATCTGTCCTTCGTTCCTATCCTGGATACCAAACCTGCCCATCACTTCCTCATCACCTATGTTCCCTTCAACATGTCTGTTAAAGTCTACACCAATCACCACCCTCTCAACTCTCAGGATATCCTGCATCAAATGTTCACTTTAAAAATTTCTACTTCTAAGTCCCATCCTACCTGTGGGGCAGAACCACTAACAACATTATTTCCTTCCATTTCAAGCTTCAGACTCATCAGCCTATCTGACACCCTTTTCATTTCGAGAACCTTCCTAGCAAGTTCCTCCTTCAAGATAACTCCTTCTCCATTTCTCCTATCTACCCCATGGTAGAACAACTTGAACCCTTCTCCTAAGCTTCTAGCTTACTGCTTCAACCCCTCCAGCTTCATCTGTGGTCTGTCAAAGGCCAAGTCGCCTCAAAACAGAGGAAGTGCCTAGAGCCCAGCACAGTGGAAGAGCTTTTAGTTTTAGGCACAAATAAATACAATTTTTCCATTGTGACATAAGCACGATTACACAATAACACAAGCCCATTTACAACACAACACTTGTTAGTTTCCTCTTTTTCTTTTGTAGGCCTAACAGTAACTCTATCACAAGGTTACATGAAGGCAATATTTTCAGAATTTATATATTGCCATCACAAACTTCGTTAATGTATTTATTCAGATAGGTCCACAAACATAATCACTGTTCCTGTTTAACTCGTATTATCCACTTGATGGCGCAGAAGAGCAAATTAAACACCGTAAGCGGGCTCAGTTGTTGGAAGCTTCAGTACATCCCGAGGCTTCCTGTTGCCAACACTAGTATTTACACTCAGCTGGAGTTTGTTTATACATATGCACTTAGCACTGGCTTTTTGTTAGGGGTATCAGAGTAAAGGGACTGAATACACACCACATTTAACAGTTATTTATTTGGGAAAAATGTACATCTTCATTTTCCTTTCATGCCATAGTTTTGCTCTTCTCTGTGATGATATATCAAATAAAATCCCAATAAAATCTATTGAGGTTTGCAGTCTTAATGAGAAATACCATGAATATTCAGTATAGCTTTGTATCAACATTGACTTTTAATCTATGTTTTAGAAAAGTATTCAATCAAAAGGATGTTTTACCATTTGTATTGCTTTTAGTAATCAAGATCAACAGAATTTGGCTTTTTTTTTATAAAATAAAATTACAATCTAATTTTGACATCAAAGGGGAAACTGATTTTTGCAAGAATGATAAAGTGCATAATTATTCACCCCCTTTAAAATAACTGACCTAATTCAAGAGAGGTCTAGCCAGTTGGTGCTTTTAGTCTGACAATGAGCAGAATGGAGATCAGCTGAGGTGACTGTAGTAAAAAAAACACCTGTGTATGGACCATAGACTGTATATATAAGATGGATGAAGCTTTTGTGACACCCATAAGTTTCTGAAGAGCTGAACAACGGGTGGGGGCGTTCAAGCCACTAGCCGTCATCTGAGACCTGTCAATCAAATGGGAATGTCACTTATTTAGAATTTCAATATTAAATTACATCTAAATGAATGAATAATATAACAAACGGCAAGCAAGTAAGTTTTTCCTGTAAAAGCTTCTAGAAAGAATATACTGGTGCAGCCTCATTACAGCTTTTCCTGACTACCAATTCAAAAGAAGTACTCCAACGTTCATGGTAAGACATCTTGGCCAGAGGTATTAACCACACCAGAACACTATGCAGGTCATGTCCTGAAGAATCCATTAGAACCACATCATCTGCAAAAAGACAAAAGATTGTGTGGTTCCCAACATCGTCCTTGCCATTCATATAATAGTCAAAAGTGATTCAATTAAAATGTAATGAAAAAAAAACAACCAAAAAAAGTTATGCTTTCTAAAGAACTGCATGAAAACAAATGTTAAAATGCTACATAAACCTAAAAATCACACTTCATTCAATTATTGGTCATTGCCCAAAATTTTTGATAAGTTATTTGATCAAAAGTAAAAATGAACAGTGATGTGTTCAGTCCAGATTTAAACGAGAAAACAGTTTCTGCATTTCTCTGGTTTCTGGGAGTTTGTTTCAGAGCTCAGGAGCATAGAAACTAAACGCTTTGGTCCTTGTAATGCCACGTCTTCTTATCACAAATGGGTAGCCAATGCAGTGATTAATGAACTTGTGTTGTAAAATCCATTTTCCTGGTGTTGGTCAGGACTATAGCAGCAGCATATTGGATTAGCTGCAGCATCCACATTATTATATTTTTTAAACGGAGTAAAGATAATGTTACAGTAGTCAAAACTACTCAGAAATAAAATTTTGCACCACATACATCTTATGATCATTCACAATGGCAATGTTTTTATAAGATAATAGTGGATAATAGCTGAGTGGTTTGTCAGCCTTTAAGCCATGGTAAATATCCTCATTCTTTGTATTTCAATTTAATAGACAGATAGACTCCATAACAAACGCTTTAAATGCAAAAAAATATCAAGCATGGACAAATAAAGTTCAGTGGAGACAGGTGAGCTAAATGGATGCGTGCCCCCAAATTGTATTCATGGCTTTACTCACTTTACTTTGGTTTAGCTCTATTTTTTCTTTCTCTCTCTCTCTCTCTCTCTCTCTCTCTCTCTCTCCATTACTTTATCAAAATTACCCAGCAAAACCAAACTAAAGCCGATAACAAGCAACGAAAATAAGCAAATCTTTTTTCAAATTGTGTACCTTTTTGACGGATGTGATGTAGTCTAATGCTTTTGAAAGACAAAATTTTTCTGAACGTGATCAAACTTCACCGTAGTTGCGCGGTAACCGACATTTTCCTTTTCCAGAAACGAGTGTAGGCGAAGTTCTGAAATTTCCCAGCAGACCGTGGGTTCGTGAAGTAGACGAAAACTTCGTCAACAAGCCGCCAGTGAGAACGCTTAGCCCGGACTTCTTCCTCCTCATTTCGGACCGCCTGTTATCGCTTCATCGTTTCACAACTTGGTAAAGACCTGTCATTTCTGTTGCTGTATTTGTCTGTTATAGGGACAGAGTGTCAGGGGGCTGAAGTTGTGAGTTTTGTGTCGGGTTGGCTCAGAGTTTAACGTGTCGGCTGGGAGATAACGAAGAGGAGCACTTCCATGCGGGCTGGATTATAGGCGCGTGTAACAAAAGACCCGCTCACCACCTCCTCCTCACTCCTGCTGTTCCGCCGGGTTTCTGCGTCATTCTAACCGGCGTTCTGCCTCAACTCCGGGCTTTTAGCTGAGGCGTTTTACTACACTTTTCTTGTTTTATCCAGTATCAACGAGTGACCCGGTTTCGCTCCTCTTTCTTTCAGCGTGGAAGCGGAGCGAAGATATGCCGCTACTCCACAAAAAGCCATTCACCCGACAGAAACCTCCGGCTGATCTGCGACCGGACGAAGAAGTGTTTCTCTGTAAAATCACTCATGAAATTTTCAGGACCTATGAGTAAGTAGCTGCTCCAAGTCTGAGACCCGCTTAAAGCAAGTTTGGAATGTTCTGTGACTGACTAAAAAACTTCCCCACAAAACCTTATAGCTAACTTTATTCTAAATTAATTTAACATAAATAACAGGTTGTTGTTTTCTGAGGTGCAAGTGTTCCCGTGGTCAATAAGAAGCCGTTTAAAGCAGGTAGTAAAGGCTCAGAGGGGGCTGGGGGAGCGGGGCAGGTGTACGGAGCGTTAGCTGAAGTGACTGTTAGCTTGGTTAGCTATCAGTTTAGCTCGGAGAGATTAGCACACAGAGAGCCTATTTATTCACATCATCTGGGTCAGTTAAAAGGTTATCCGAATAAAAACCTATAGATATGATACTTTTGACTACTTATATGGTGACCCATTAACTCCTGAAGTCGGAACTTGGATCTCGGAATAACAAATCAAATTTGGTCTTAATCTAGGTCTGAATCCAGTGGGATTACCTAATTATTGTGCTCAGTGACCAGGGTAACTACCACCTTCAGTATAGCTTAATAATAATGTAGTTCTGTACAGTCAGTTCATTCAAACACTGTCACTCATTTTCATTCAATGAAGTACACTTTGTGGTAAAGAGTTAATGAGAATCAATTTAGCTAGAAGTGCAAATAAACATTTTAATCTTTCACAAGGCAGCCATATTGGATATTGAGTAAAGTGTTTGTGCGAAACCTATAACTTTACTGTTGGAAACTCTTTTTTTTCCCCTCCGGTCAGAAACTTAAGTTTTTTTTTTTTTTTTTGCCAAATATATTTTTATTCACATTTTTCCATGTACAGCTTTTATAAACACTTTTACAAAATGTGTCTTATATGGCATTTCTTTACATAAAAATAAAATAAAACAACGAAGTAGCAAAATACAGAATGAATAAGATGTTTATCAGATATTCAGTCTAGTATATGATTAAGCTAACGTAAAAGAACAAAACAAAACAGCTTCTCCTTGTGATATTATATCTGGTAAAATGAGTGCTTTCTGTAGAGGCTCAAAAATCAATAAGGTCATCAGAAGAGTCCAAATCTTTTATGAAATCAATAAATGGCCTCCAAATCTTTTCAAATAGGTGTTGTTTGGCTTTACGTATGTATGTTATTCTTTCCAATGGAAGGCAGGAGAGCATTTGTTTTAGCCACTGGGAGGCGTTTGGCCCACTAACATTTTTCCAGGTCAGAGCAATACATCTTTTGGCCATTAAAGAGCTTATATCAATAAAAATTGAGTCAGTTTTAGTGAAGTTGTGTTTTTCTGGGTATAGAGCCAGTATAAACAATGAGGGATCCAAAGTAATCTTTTTTGATATTATTTTCTCTATTTGATCTTTTACTTCTAACCAAAAATGCTTTATCTGACTGCATTCCCACATACAATGTAATAATGTTCCTTTTAAACCACACTTTATACAGATATCTGGAATGTTCTTATTGTATTTATTTAGTTTAACAGGTGTTGTGTACACTCGCTGTAACCATTTAAATTGTAATATTCTTAGTCTATTAATGGATATTTCTTGAGATTTTTTGCAAAATTTTTCCCATTCTTGCTCACTGATTTTAGTATTTAAATCATCGTTCCAGGATAATAATTTTCTTTTTGAATTTTCATTTGAATTTGTTTGTAGTAGGATATAAAATTCTGAGATTATACCTTTTCTTGATTTATTCTTTAATAGTATTTTTTCCAGCTGTGTTAGTGGGATCTTTTGTAGGTTGCTTTGATACTCATTTACAAAACTTCTCAATTGCAGGTATTTAAAGTAATGTTTTTTGTCAAGATTGAACTTAACCTTGAGTTCTCCAAAAGTCATGAAGTTATCAGATCGTGGAGGGTAGAGACTCCCAACCGTCCCCAGTCCCTTGGATGCCCATATTTTGAAAGTGGCATCTGCTCTTCCAGGAGTAAACAACTGGTTACCCCATATCGGACTTAATTGCGATAATGTTTGTGTATCTTTGAGATATTTTCTGACATCATGCCAGACCTGCACCATTTGTTTCAGAAGAGGATTTGTTATTTGCTTTAATAATTGTTTTTTTGTCAGAATAAAAAAATGTGTGCAGGGGTAATTTTAAATTTTGACCTTCCATTTCTACCCAATGTGGGTTATTGTTGCCGTTATTGAAGTAGAAGGCCATGGAGCGCAGTTGTGCAGCCCAATAATACCATAAGAGATTGGGACATTTCAACCCCCCACCATCGAATGGCATGTATAAAAGAGACAGACGAATTTTTGATTTTCCACTGTTCCATATCAAACTTAAAATTGTTTTTTTTATCCAGGTGAATAAGTTAGAGAGAGGGGGTAAAGCAATATTTTGAAATAAATACAACAATTTTGGCACTATAATCATTTTTAAAGTATTTATTCTTCCCATAATAGATAGAGGCAATGACTTCCATTGGTCTACAGATGTTCTGATTTCTTCTTTAAGCCTGTCATAATTTGCACTAACCATTTTTTCTGTGTTTGGTAAGATTAGAATTCCCAAATATTCAAATTGTTCTATTATTTTGAATCTGTAAGTAAGAATTTGGGTATTGGGATGTTTTCTTTCCAATGAATTTAATAATAACATTGAAGATTTCGTTTCATTTACTTTATATCCTGAGATATTCCCAAATAATTGTATTACTTCCAAAACTGCCGGAATTGAGGACATGAGTTTTGATAGAAATAATATGACGTCATCAGCAAATAATGCGATCTTATGTTCATGCTGACCTATTTTTATTCCTGATATTTGTGAGTGAGAACGTATCGCTGTTGCAAAAGGCTCTATTGCTAAGGAGAAAAGCAAGGGGGACAGAGGGCAGCCCTGACGACAGCCTCTTTTTATTTGAAATGGTTTTGAAAAATGTCTGTTAGTTAAAATTTCTGCAGTTGGATTTCTGTAAAGTATCTTTATAAATTTTGTAAAATTGCTTCCAAGGCCAAATCTATCTAAAATGTTAAAAAGATAGGGCCATTCGACCCTATCGAAGGCCTTTTCTGCATCGAGAGAGAGGAGTGCACAGTCCTTTTCCTCTTTTTTGTAATGGAGAACATTTATGACCCTTCTCACATTGTGAAAACCTTGTCTTCCACTTATGAATCCATTTTGATCAGTATTTATTACATTAGGAAGGATATTCTGAAGTCGCCTAGCCAATATTTTACAAATTATTTTGAGGTCAGAGTTCAAAAGACTGATAGGTCTCAGGTTTTCACATTTTGTCGGAGGTTTACCGGGTTTTGGCAGTAGAACTATTAAAGCTTCATTTAAGGACAGTGGAAGGCAATTTCTTTCAAATGTTTCTGTTATCATATCTAGCAGTGGTGTTAGCAGTTTATCTTTAAATTTTCTGTAGATATCAATAGGGATGCCATCTGGGCCCGCCCGTTTACCTAATTTCATTGCGTCAATGGCACTTGAAATATCTTCTTTTGTCATTTCTAATTCTAGTTCTTTTTTTTGTTCTTCTGAGATAGTTGGAGTATTTAATCTATCCAAGACTTCATTCATAGTCTGAATGTTACAGTTTGTTTCTGTATTGTAAAAACTTTGATAGTATTCTTTAAATGCATTATTAATCTCTTTTGGGCTGACTATTGTTTGACCCTTATTTTCTAAAGTAGTAATTATTGTTTTAGATTCAAGTTGTTTTATTTGCCATGCTAATAGCTTTCCAGCTCTGTCTCCTTGTTCGTAGAATGACTGCTTTAACCGTAAGAGACTGGATGCAGCTTTAAAGCTTGATTGTTTTTCATATTCTGCTCTTGGAAGTAGAAGTTCTTTTGCCGTTACAGGATCATCGTTCTGAAATACTTTCTCTTGTGCTTTGTTGATATTATTTTCTAGGCGTTTTAGTTCTTGTTTAGCATTTTTAGCGTTTCGGCCTGTATAACTAATAATTTGCCCTCTCAGGAATGCTTTAAAAGCGTCCCATCTGATTTCTGCTGATGTTTGATTTTTGTTAATTAAGAAATACTCATCAATTTGATTTCCTATAAATTTAATGAATTCTTCATCTTGTAACCATTTGTGCTGAAACCTCCATCTCGGTGGATCACAAGTGATATCATCATCTCGATAAACTAGCTTACAAGGTGCATGATCTGATGTAGCAATATTATCATATGAACAACTTTTAATTTTTGGTATCAAATTTGTTGAAATTAAAAAATAATCTATACGTGCGTATGTTTGGAATGTTGCAGAATAACATGAGTATGATTTACTTTGAGGATTTAGTGTTCTCCAAATATCTGTTAATTTTAGGTCATTCATGAATTGTTTTATAGTTGATCTACAGTTATTATGAGTCTGGTCTACTCCCGTTGAACGGTCCCACCTTGGTTCTAACGTACAATTGTAGTCTCCTGCTATTATATGATGTCCCGACAGAGTTGAAAGCAATAGAAACAAGTCTTCATAGAAAGAAGAGTCATCAATATTAGGACCATACACATTGACTAAATTTATGTTTTCTGTTAATAGTGAACCTTGAATTATTAAATATCTACCCCTCTTATCTTTAATAATATTGTCTACCTGGAATGGAACAGTTTCATGAATAAGTATCATTACTCCTCTTGCACGAGAGGAAAATGCAGATGTATATATATTACCCCTCCACCTTCTTCTGATCGCTCTTTTCATCGTCCTCTATCAAATGAGTCTCTTGTAGAAATACTACCTTAGAATCCATATTTTTTTAGTTTGCTCATGACCTGTTTAACCTTTTTATTTTTATACGTTGAAGCCCCCTGCAGTTCCAAGATACAAAATTGAGATTTACTCCTTGTGCCATGTTAACACTTTAAAGTTAGTTGTAAAGCAAAAGTATTAATGCAACCTTCTTGTAAACAGTTGTTACAAAATTACCAGTAGACATAAATAAGATTTTGAGAGAAGCGTAACATTGAACATAACAAACCTGTGTACAACACCCCAAAACAGAACTACACTCCAACCCCCCCGCCCGTGGGCCCCCCTCCCTCCTTGATGCATCTTCCGTCATCGCATGCGACCGATCCACACTGCGTGAGGAGCAGTCTAACCTTCCTCTTATCTCAAAAACAAATACGAACCGCTGCCATATGTGCTTTTGTTCACATCCGTATACCCTAGCTGCTGTTCTTTTGGCGTATTACATGTATAGTAGTGATTAAGTAGACATTTAACAATAAAATAATAAATTATAATGAGACACTACTTACAAACTCAACGAAAAAAATGGCATAAATTACAACCTTACGGATCTTCTCCATTCTTGGTCTTACGTATGAATTTCCAAGCCTCCGCTGGTGTTTTGAAAGCAAAAGTCTTTCCATCTTGGGTCATCAGTAGCTTTGCCGGATGGATTAGTCCATGTCTCAGTCCCAGTTTGCGCAGCTCTCTGCGGATGGGATCAAACAGTTTGCGTTGCTGGTGCACCCCCGCGGCAAGATCAGGATAGAACCGTACTTGTTGCTCCTCGTAGTGAATGTTCCCTTTAGCTCTCGCCGCAGTAACTGTAGCCATCTTATTCCTATAGTTAAGGAATTTTATGATCAGAACACGAGGCGCTTCTTTGTCGTCTCTTCTCGGGCCAATCCTGTGGGCTCTCTCAATGATAAAGGGAGTAGCATAGATTTCACGACCAAATGTCTCCGGTAACCACTTTTCCAAGAACTTGCAGGGGTCTCGTCCTTCAGATCCCACTGGCAGAAACGCGAACCTCAAGTTGTTGCGTCTGGACCTCGACTCCAAATCCAGCACTTTTTCCTCGAGCATTTTCTGTTTTTCTTCCATAGCACATGTTTTAGCCCGCAGGATCTCCACTTCGTCTTCCGCATTAGAAATGCGGGTTTCAGCTTCATTGACCCTTTTGATACAGTCCTTTATCTCTCCACGAATATTGTCCAAGTCTGTTTTGATAGTGGTGACGATAGTTAGAATTTCATCCACCTTACTGTTTTGAGAATTTCCCTCCATACCTGTAGCCCCAGATAACTGTGCAGCGGCGCTACTATCTTTAGCATTAGGTTTTAGCTGATCACGGAGAGGGTAGTCTGTTAGCTTGGGTTGTTTTGTCTTTTCGTTGGCATCCTGCGGAGCTTTTATCGCTTTTGGAGACATTCTTAAGAGTTTGGAGTAGTGATAAATCACTGACAGCAGCTAAGAAAAACTTTTTATATCAAAAAGTAGCACAAATGGCGGAGCGGAGGAAAAACACGTTCTCTCACATGGCCGCCATAACCGGAAGTCAGAAACTTAAGTTTTAACTTCTGAATGGGAACCCGAATCAAAATCAGTTTTCATCATTAGGTCAGACAGGCAGGGGAGAAGAATCATTTTATTTTTATATTCTACCATATGAAACTGAAACTTGTGGCAATACTGCCAAAATGTGCAAAAGATTGGTTTTAGGAAAAACCTTGAATTTGCTGAGATGACACAGATCATAAAAACTTTGAAAAACCTTGTTTTAAATGGCTCCCTTAAAAATGAGACACTCATGAAGCATAATAACACAATTACAACCTCTACTCATCTATAAAGATTCAGACTCACTTTTAGTTCTTGTTTAACATTATTATTGGCGGCTTTGAGCAACGAAAATCTTTTAAAGTAAATAACATGCATAAATTAAGTTTAAATTGAAAGAAAGTTTAAAGATCGGGCACCTAATTTATTTCTGCAAGCCCTAGTTGTTATTTTGTTTCTTGAAGTAAGTATATAATTGAAACTTGGACATAATTTATCAACACATATGCCAAAGTCTGATATTATTTTTAGTAGTTGTGGTGGTACTTAAACTTTGCATGAACCAAAATGAAACATTTTAACAGTCTTAAAGGACGAATATTTACTTAAAGGTTTTTGGTATTAAGTGTATAAAAATCGTGCCAAGGACAGGACTTTATTTTTCACTCAAAAGTGATACTGTCCAGCTGATGTAAAAGAGCCCCAAGAACTATATGGATAACACTGGCAAAGTGCTGCTTAAGCAGGAAAAGATTTATCATTAAGATTGATATTCAAATACATTTTTTTGTGTTTAAAAAAATTCTCATGTATTGCTGTTTTAAGTTGTTTTCAACAATTCAGATTTGTTCAGCATATTATTTACTGGACTGTCGGTTCACCTGTAGCAGTTTGAATCAGTTCTGTTATTAATTTGTATGGTACTTGTCTGTATTTAAAAATTGTAACCTAGGGCATAGTTTGTGTAAATCTGATTTTCCTCTCCTCCTACAGTGAGTTCTTTGAGAGGACCATCCTTTGTAACAGTTTAGTATGGAGCTGTGCACTGACGGGGCGAGCAGGCCTCACTTACCTGGAGGCTATGGAGAGCGAGCTTCGGGCAAAGCAGAGTCTGGAGAGCTTCCCTCAGGCCCTCGTGGTGCCAATGCTCCACCTTGCTGCTGGGAGCCGCCACTGCAGGCTGTCGGAGCTCTGTGAGGACGTGTATGGCTTTGTCAAAGATCGGTTCTTCCCAGGAGAAATCGTGGATGTTAGCGGCCGGAATGGAGCTAGGTACAGTTTAAGAATCTAGTTTTAATTTTTATCTTTAGGTTCCAGTAGTCAACATCATTAACTAAGTAAACTCAAGTGATGTCTTTTTCAACCTACTGTAACATTATCAGCTTTCATAAAGGTAAATATGTGTGTTTTAGGCGTGTGTGCAAGGTTGTGCAGGTGTTGTCACCTTACTGTAGCGCCAACGGAGCACCACCAACTAACAGCCAAAGTAAAGCAGCAGACAGCGACACCATCGTGATTAGTGACAGCGACGATGAAAGTGACGTCTTCCAAAGTCCAACAGCACAGCTCAATGGGTCAGTAGATCTTAACCACCTGAAACCTCTCTGACACAGCACATTGGTTACAGATCAACATAGTTCCTAAGCTTTTTCGATTCTATTGGAAAACCAGGGTCGTTCCACATTGCAGTATAGACCCTTGTAACAGACATTTGAGCATTTCCACTTTCCATGTTCTATGCCATCTCTGAGGAGTTTGTTTATAAAACAAAATGATTGGGGTTATTTCCAGTGTAAAGTCGTGGCCAAATGTTTTGAGAAATATTATTTTTGACAAAGTTTGCTGCTAAACTGCTTTCAAATCTTTGCTTCAGTTGTTTCTGTGATGTACTGAGATCATTATGTCAGGCTGATTGGGTTAGAATGAAAGACTTGACGTGTTAAAAGGAAATTGAAATTGTTCTTCCATTGTTAACCATGGTGACCTGCAAAGAAACACGTTTAGCCATCATTGCGTTACATAAAAATGGCTTCACAGGCGAGGATATTGTGGCTACTAAGATTGCACCTGAATCAACAATTTATAGGATTATCAAGAACTTCAAGGAAAGAGGTTCAATTCTTGTTTAGAAGGCTTCAGGGCGTCCAAGAAAGTCCAGCAAGCACCAGGATTATCTACTAAAGAGGATTCAGCTGCGGGATCGGAGTGCCACCAGTGCAGAGCTTGCTCAGGAATGGCAGCAGGCAGGTGTGAGGCGAAGACTTTCGGAAGATGGCCTGGTGTCAAGAAGGGCAGCAAAGAAGCCACTTCTCTCCAAAAAACCATCAGGGACAGATTGATGTTCTGCAGAAAGTTTGGTGAATGGACTGCTGAGGACTGGGGCAAAGTCAGATTCTCCCATGATGCATCTTTCTGATTTTTTGGGGCATCTGGAAAAAGGCTTGTCTGGAGAAGAACAGGTGAGCGCTACCATCAGTCCTGTGTCGTGCCAACAGTAAAGCATAATGAGATCATTCATGTGTGTGGTTGCTTCTCATCCAATGGAGTGGGCTCACTTAAAGTTTAGCCCAAAAACAGCCATGAATAAAGAATGGTACCAAAACACCCTCCAACAGCAACTTCTTCCAACAATCCAACAACACTTTGGTAAAGAACAATGCATTTTCCAGCACCATGGAGCACCGTGCCATAAGGCAAAAGTGATAACTAAGTGGCTCTGGGACCAAAACGTTGACATTTTGGGTCCATGGCCTGGAAACTCCCCAGAAGTTGATTGACAGCATGCCCAGTCGAATTGCAGAGGTCCTGAAAAAGAAGGGCCAACACAGCAAATACTGACTCTTTGCATAAATGTCATGTAATTGTCGATAAAAGCCTTTGAAACGTATGAAGTGCTTATAATTATATTTCAGCACATCACAGAAACAACTGGAACAAAGATTTAAAAGCAGTTTAGCATCAAACTTTGTGAAAACTAATTTTTTGGGTCATTCTCAATACTTTTGGCCACGACTGCAGTAACACCTCCATCTTCAAGAAGTGCTTCTTTTATCTTTCCTTTATTTGTAATTTTTCAATTATAATGCAGAACAGTAATATTATCCCTTTTTATAAACAAGCAGCAGGAAAACAATACTCACAAAAAATAATAAAGAAAGACCAGACCAAAAAATTTAAGTTGATTCTTTTTCTCCAGCCTAACATTCTGTATAGCGTCCCTAATCCATTGGTGGTGAGTCATATAAAGGTCCTATTTCAAATTAGCATATCATGAAAAGGTTCCCTAAGCGAGCTATTAGCCTAATCATCTGAATCAACTAATTATCTCTAAACACCTACAAAAGATTCCTGAGGCTTTTAAAAACTCCCAGCCTGGTTCATTACTCAAAACCGCAATCATGGGGTAGACTGCTGTCCAGAAGGCCATCATTGACACCCTCAAGCAAGAGCGTAAGACACAGAAAGACATTTCTGAACGAATGGACTGTTCCCAGAGTGCTGTATCAAGCCACCTCAGTGGGAAGTCTGGAAGGAAAAAGTGTGGCGGAAAACGCTGCACAGCGAGAAGAGGTGACTGGACCCTGAGGAAGATTGTGGAGAAGGACCGATTCCAGACCTTGTGGGACCTGCGGAAGCAGTGGACTGAGTCTGGAGTAGAAACATCCAGAGCCACCATGCACAGGCGTGTGCAGGAAATAGGCTACAGGTGCCGCATTCCCCAGGTCAAGCCACTTTTGAACCAGAAACAGCGGCAGACCGCCTGACCTGGGCTACAGAGAAGCAGCACTGGACTGTTTCTCAGTGGTCCAAAGTACTTTTTACGGATGAAAGCAAATTTTGCATGTCATTCGGAAAATAAGGTGCCAGAGTCTGGAGGAAGACTGGGGAGAAGGAAATGCCAAAATTCCTGAAGTCCAGTGTCAAGTAGCCACAGTCAGTGATGGTCTGGGGTGCTATGTCAGCTGCTGGTGTTGGTCCACTGTGTTTTATCAAGGGCAGGGTCAATGCAGCTAGCTATCAGGAGATTTTGGAGCACTTCATGGTTCCATCTGCTGAAAAGCTTTATGGAGATGAAGATTTCCTTTTTCAGCACGACCTGGCACCTGCTCACAGTGCCAAAACCACTGCTAAATGGTTTGCTGACCGTGGTATTACTGTTCTTAATTGGCCTGCCAACTCTCCTGACCTGAACTCCATAGAGAATCTGTGGGATATTGTGAAGAGAAAGTTGAGAGAAGCAAGACCCAACACTCTGGATGAGCTTAAGGCCGCTATTGAAGCATCCTGGGCCTCCATAACCCCTCAGCAGTGCCACAGGCTGATTGTCTCCATGCCACGCCGCATTGAAGCAGTCATTTCTGCAAAAGGATTCCCGACCACCTATTGAGTGCATAACTGAACATAATTATTTGAAGGTTGACTTTTTTGTATTAAAAACACTTTTCTTTTATTGGTCGGATGAAATATGCTAATTTTTTAAGATAGGAATTTGCGGTTTTCATGAGCTATATGCCAAAATCATCAATCTTAAAACAATAAAAGGCTTGAACTACTTCAGTTGTGTGTAATGAATCTAAAATATATGAAAGTCTAATGTTAGTACATTACAGAAAATAATGAACTTTATCACAATAGGCTAATTTTTTTAGAAGGACCTGTACCATTCCTCATCAGAAAGCTGGGCCTCCAAGTCATTTTCCACTGTTGTCCTATATATATGAAATAGATAGATTGCAGCCATCCATGGGATTAGAATAAATAAATGATATTCTGCTGTTTGTCATCATATTTACCTTTTTAATATGGAATCCAAATAGGAAAGAGAGGGGAGTTTGGGGAAATTAGCAACCTTTTAGAGATTTCTTAGCAATCTCTAATTTGGAAGTATCCCCAATAAATTTTTTGGGTCAGGCCAAACTTTCTAGATGGTTCAAACCTAGCAAAAATATAATTATAATACAAATCCTCAGTACTATGAATGCCCTTGTCATGCCAAATTTGAAGCCATTGTCTATTAAAGATGGTTGAGAAAGATTATGTTTTATTGGTGAGTGAAAAATACTCTGAATACCCAGATGTCTTTTGAAATTATTTTCGACACTTAGTGATTATATTTTCCTTCATATTATTAACTAATGATCATAGGGATCATGCAGTTGGGGCTTGGAGTAGAGCCGCTGCTCCTTCACATCAAGAGGAGCCGGTTAGGTGGCTCGGGCAACTGGTAAGGTTGCTTTCTGGACGCCTCCCTGGTGAGGTGTTCCGGGCACGTCCTACTATGAGGAGACCCAGGGGAAGACCCAGGACACGCTGGAGGGACTGAGAGTGACCGCCCACCTACACTGGGGCAAAAAGTATTTTGGCAGTTACCAATTGTACAATTTGTTCCACTTAAAAACATGATAGTGGTAAGTAATATTCAACATAGGTGCACTTCAACTGTAAAAGGAATTTTAAAAAGTCCAGAAAATCACATTGTATGAATTTTAAATAATTTTTTTGTATAATGGTGCAGAAAATAAGTATTTGTTCAGTAACAAAAGTTAATTTAAATACTTTGTAATGTAACTTTGGTTGGCATTAACAGAGGTAAAATGTTTCCTGTGGGTCTTTACCAGGTTTGCACACACTCTAGCTGGTATTTTGGCCTGTGCTTACATCCAAATTTTCTCTAGAGCTTGGATGTTTTGGTACTGTCGCTGGGCAACACAGACTTCCAACTCCCTCCACAGATTCTCTATTGGACTGAGGTCTGGAGACTGGCTAGGGCTCTCCTTCATTGCCTGGGCAATGTTTTTGGGATCATATTCATGCTGGAAGATCCAGCTATGTTTCATCTTCAATGCTCTCACTGTTGGAAGGACGTTTTTGGCCAAATTCTCATGATACATGGCCCAATTCCTCCTGTAATACGGATCAGTCTTCCTGTCCCTTTTGCTGAAAAGCAGCCCCAAAGCGTAATGTTTCCCCCCTGTGCTTCATAGTGGATATGCTGGTTTTGAGATGCAACTCCAAGTGGGCCATGTTCCGTGGCTTGATTGGCGAGGCAGCTGACCGGAGCTATGGCCGTAAGGTGTCCGGTACCTGACGCTGCGGAAACCCCTAAACCCACTGGTGGACTCCGGTGGTGAGCGATGCTGTCAGACCGAAGGAGTCCTCTCGGGTCTTTTTGTCCTGTGAGACACCAGAAGCAGTTGATGGGTACCGGCAAGCCAAGTGCAGTTCTGCTCGGATGTTAACTTAGGGAAAAATCCTGGGCGTGGGAGGAATTTGAAGACGCCTCAGAGAACGACTTCTGTGGGGTTCGATGCGATTTTGGTGTGCTATTCGGCGTCTCAGAAAGGGCCAGTGGCCCGCCACCAACCCTGTTTACAGTGGGATCGTGGGTTGACCTCGAGACAGGGCGTCTTCGGTCAGTGGATGGTATATTTTGAAGACCTCCTCAGTCCTACAAGCACACCTTCCCATCTGGAAGTAGTAAAACACTGATCGCTAAAAGCAACTAAACAGGCAATAAATGATAATCAGTTAAAAGCTTGGTTAAAAAGGTGAGTTTTGAGTCTATTCTTAAAAACATGAGCGTTCTCTGTGGCTCTGAGGTTCTCTGGCAGGCTGTTCATGAGGCGAGGGCCATAATGCTAAAAAGACGCCTCACCATGAGTTTGTGTCATGATTTTGGGAATGATAAGGAGACTGCTGCCAGAGGAGCGCAGTGACTGCGAGGGTTCATATGGTAAAAGCGTTTCTGAAAAATAAGAGGACCTTAGACATACAGCGAGCCAGTGCAGTGATTTTAAGACCCGAGTAATGTGCTGCCACCTCCTGGTCTTCATCAGTACATGTGCTGCTAAATTTTGTTGAAGTTGTAAACCTGATATACTCTTTTTGGGAAAACCAGAAAGGAGGACATTACAATAATCAAATCTACTGGTAATAAAAGCATGCATCAGCGTCTCCGTATTGGCCCGAGAGAGAACGGGGCGGACTCTGGCGATGTTCTAAAGGTGATAAAAACGTACTTTAGTAATATTTTTAATGTGGGGTATAAAATTCAGCTCAGTCAAAAATCACACCCGGGTTCCTCACTTGTAAAGATGGATAAAAAGACAGTGATTGTAGTTCTGGTAAAAGTTTCTCTCTCTGAGCCTCAGGACAGATAACTAAAACTTCAGTTTTGTCCTGGTTGAGCTGGAGAAAGTTTTCTGCCATTGATGTCTAAAATGCAGTTAAAAAGTGCATCCATTGGTCGTGTGTCATCAGGAGACATGGAGATGTACAACTGTGTATCATTAGCATAACTGTGAAAGCTAACTCAATGTCTCCTGATAACACTGCCAAGAGGGAGCATATACAGGTTAAAAAGCACTGGGCCTAAAACTGAACCCTGGGGAACAACACATGTGATCTTATGGACCTTAGAGGAACAGGGATCTAAACTCACCATAAAAGTCCTGTCTGTGAGGTAGGATGTGAACCATTTACGAACCGGGTTAAAGAATAGTTTGGTCTACTGTATCAAAGCCAGCGCTTAGATCCAGTAGAAAAAAACACATACGAGAAAGCAATTAATCATGGTTAAAATCTTATTTCTAAGATCCATAAAATGGCTTAAAGAATGAAGTGGGGATTGGCTCAAGAACACGTGTGGGCCTTGCTGAGGAGAAAACTTTATCAAGAGTCCCAGCCACTAACGGGACAGAACTGTCCGATGTAGACACCCCCAGATTTGTCTAAGACCATGTTATTTTGAGAAGATATACATTTACATGCCATGGTGTCTACTTTCCCTCTGAAGTGGTCTGGAAACTCATCACATTTATTGTTTGAGGAGGTTTTCTGAAAAGCATTATTAGTACGGTTAAGGATTTGATCAATAGTGGATAATTTTTTGGGATTATTTTTTGGGATTATTTTCATGGTCTGATATGACTTGCAAAATCTGCATTTTCTCTTTCTTGCAGCATTATTGTATGATTAGAGAAGTTCTGTGTTTAATTGATGGTTTATCGTGGTTTTATATTTCCTCCATTTTCTCTCTGCCCCCCTGCAGTTCCTCTTTAGTTTTTTGAGATCTTCATTTCTCCAAGGCTCTGCAGGTTTTGAGTGCGAGTGTTTAACTTTAAGTGGAGCCAGCGAGTCCAGAGCAGAATGTAGCCTTCGGTTAAAATCATTGAGTGTAGCCAGGGAGGTAAGCTCTAGCATGGTGCTACCGATTGGCAGAGATTGTCAGTGATCTTATATTTATTCCATTTCTATTAATTGCTTCAACATTTGATCTCTTCTCACCAAGCTGCTAGCCTATTTTAGATTGGCTCTTCCCATTCTTGTGCAGGTGTACAATCTTGCCACTGGTGTCCTTGGATAGCTCTCTAGTCTTAGCCATGGTGGCAGATGCAGCCTGATTGTTTGAAAGGGTTGACGGGTGTCTTTTATACAGACAAGTTTAAAAAAAAACGTACATTGATGCAGGTTACAAGTAGAGGATAAAAGAACCTAAAGAAGTAGAAGCGGTCTGTGAGTGCCAGAATTCCTACTTGTTTGTAGGTGCAAAAGACCCATTTTCTGCACCATTATACAAATAAATTCTTTTAAAAATAATTATTATTTCTTGGATTGTTTTTATATTATATCTCACAGCTGAAGTATATGTATGATGAAACTTACAGATCTTTTTCCAGGGTTTTTCCTGCGTTCAAATTTGCTTGCCCCCCTAGCCTGACATCGCTCTGCAGGCAGCTATATGGACATTATTTTAACTGCAGTTGCAGCGTTGCGCCACTATGGGGGCGCTGTATCAGCATCGGTGTACAGGTAACCAAGCTTTACACGGGAAGCGCTGAAGCAAAATAGGGTTTTCCCCTAGGTGGTGCTATCGGCGTCCTGATTTCCCCCCGGTGTTCTAATAGACAGCATACCCATCAGAATAACATACTTTTGCTTAATGAGCATGCACAGTAGTAAAAAAAACAACAATTTTTCCCTTTAGTGTTTAAAATCTTATGGGCATTTAAAAGAAAGTATATTTGTCCTTCTGTGACCTTAGGGTTAGGACATAAAACTTGTGTTGGTTAAAATTGGTTAGATGACTCCAGTTACGGTATGCTATTCTGACAAAGTATGCCGTTTTGTCTGCAACCAGGTAAATATTGTTTTGTTTTATTGCATCCACGCATTTTTTAAACCCTCCCTCTCAGAGTAACAATGTTTTGTAGTGTTACAGAAATGGCTGAGAAAATCAGCATCAACTTTAAAAAGCGTCCCGTGAGGACAGTCGGGAATCCAGGTGACAGGAGTCTGAGCAAGGGTCAGAATGCAGGACAGTACAGTTTCTCAAAAACACAGAGCGAGTGGGTTTGACAAGCAGTGGCTTAATCATTTTACCTGGCATATATACGTCATTTTAACCGGGGACGCCGGGGACACGTCCCCAGCAAACCTGAATCCTAGTTTAAACCAGCCTCTGAGCACCACTGAGTGATCGTTACGGCGTCTGACCTACTTTTTGCACAAATCGCGAGCGACCCAGTCAATTGCAAAAGTAAAGCTAATTTTTCTAAATAAAGTACTGCAGATTACAAATGCAATCATATTTGTTGGATCTTAGAATATAATAGAGATGATATAGAGAGCTCTCCTCCTATATTTATTAAATGGGAAGAGTAGATCCACAAGTATAAATACTCCTCTCTGCCATCATGCACAAAGTCATGTTTTCTTCCTGCGCAGATGCTATTTTCAAGATTTTTACAGACTCATTTCTGCTCCAAATACATTCTGCAATGTTGCAGGTACCGTTTCAAAATAGAAAAAATGTTGTGGGTTTGACGAAAGTTTTTTTATTTTTTTTGTGTGGATGGGTGTAAAATATTAATATATTTTTGGTTGACTCCCACTTTCCATTGTGTGGAGAGAGTCTAAAAATGTCTCCATGTTTGCGCTGAATGCAGATTATTCTCACTATCTCAGCATCCAGCGCTCCCAGAGAGAGATTTGATTGGTCCACCTGAAACAGCAGATTAGCTGCAGGAACCCGTTCTATTGCAGGACTGATCTGTAAATTAGGTTGAAGTTTCTCTGCAGAGAACGGACAAAAACGGCAAAGGTTGCGAATGGAACACATTTTATTGTTGCGCATATTCTTCTGGCATGTATAAATTTGCCATCCATGTGCTTTATGTGTATTTTTAATGTCTGCAATTTGAGAAACAACACGTAATCCCTTGGCTTTCAACTGTTATTAATTGAATAACGATGCGTTTTTTCAACACCTGTTTGTACCTTCAGTGCTTATTAGTAAGAAATAATTTGAATAAATACCTTAAAAAGGATTGTGGAATGTTAACTGGTAATCCCTGAAATAAATCTAGAAAGTTTAATACAATATTTGTCTTTATAAAATTTGTTCTCCAAATAAGAGATGATAGCAAAATAGACCATGTTGTTTGCACCGTTCCAAGAGGGGTGTGAGTTTACTTTTAAAAGGACTATAATAGGATTTTGTGATTTCTACACCCAGATATGTAAAGTAGTAGATTGGGGTATTCTGCTACATTGCTACTGATTGGGAAGTACTCTCTTTTGGTAAAATTTTGTTTATGTTGGGGCGATATACTAAAAATTTCAGAAACTGAAGTTTGAGTCTTGCCGACGTCATTTGCCCTTGTTGGTGTATTCAGTATTTTTTTTAAAAGAAGGAAAAGATGGTTTCAGTTTAGTGATGCTATTGTCGCTTTAAGATGCTGAATGTATTGCTGGATGGGGTTGAGATATGTGACTAGTACGTACAGTCATGTGACTCCACCCCTTCTAGTCTGTAACACGAGGGGAACATTATTGCTACGTAGCAACCTGCCGACAAATCTACTGACTTAGTATTATTGGAGACTTCAACGTGAAGCATGTATCATTGCTACTGTTTTCACTGAACAGCAGTGTTGCAGTGGGCCCAGAGTGCTCACAGCATGCTGCATGTCCAGGTCCTGCTCAGCCAGAGCAGATATTTACCCCGCTGAGTCCAGAATGCTAATAACTGGAGCAAGCTCAAAGCTGCCACTGACTGATCCTACCCACCCTTTGATTTGAATGCAAGAATTTTTGTGTCCAAGATGAACTGCTCACTAAATAAACCACTTTTGGAGGAGGAAAAGAAAAGCCAGTATTTTAGCCATGCAACTCTCATATATGGTGCTGTGATGTTTTTTAGGTGTTGATAAAGGTTCATACTGTACATAATCAGGTAGTAATAATACCAAAGCAGGTTAAACCTAATACCTGGCATTGGGCAGCATCATCGTTTTTATAGCAAATATAATTTCCCATGTACTATTCCTCTTTGGAAATAAATTTTGAGCAGAATTGTTTGTTTGAGCTGCTCACAAGTCATGTGACTTTCCCAGATCTCATGCACATGACCAGTAGAATTGCAGCTTCTGCAATTAGAAAACCTTATTTTGTCATATTGCGATATTATTGCATATGTAATTAATTGTTCGGCCCCACTCCCGTGTACTGCAAACTCCGACTTACAAATGTTGCAGGTACACGTGAAGAACACGTTGTTTAAGATGAAGTACTCCCAACCTATTAAAGTTTTTGTCTTAGGTCTACCTGCTCCTGCAATGCTCCACTGCAGCCTGAAACCTTTGTGACGAGCTGCTCACGTTGCCTATTAAAGGTTACGCGGCGGGAAAAGAGTTACATGACTGGCGACCAAATTAAACCTGGTAATCACGCTAGACAACGAAACGATGACTAAAATTCATTACCAATGCTTTTTATCATCATATTTTATCGATTTGTTGTTGCAGCCCTACTGCTCAATATATAATGATATTGATTTGAGGCCATATCACCTAGCCCTAGTTTATACCTGGATATGTTTTCAAATTCCTGCAAGATTCTAAGGATTTCAGGTGTAGATGTGATGGGGTTGGTGACTTATAGTCACAAATTATCAGCATAAACGAGTGGATGTTTTGTAACAAGACGATCCGTCTGGGCACTTTTTAAGGTTTCCTTGTCTGATTAGAAATTCAGAATGTCGCATATTAAGCAGAGCAGAGCAGGGACAATGGTCTGTGTGATGAATCCATATTTTAAGTACAACTCGTGGTATTGTTTGCTAAATATAACACTTGTTTTCTGGACCCCTTTCTTTTCTATAGAAACTTCAAGAGCTCTGTTTAGCTAGCCTGTGGGTTTGTTTTTAGTGATGTGACCAAGACAAACGTCTTGACATGTGTTGAGGGAGTTAGAGCCAGATGTAACGGACAGAATCCGGTCATTTTTCAAAATAAAGCATTTAGATTTGGATAATAATAAAACAGAAACAGTGTAAGTTATTTAGTTTTTCTGTGTGGCCCAGTCTGGTCTGGGGGTTAGGGACCTGTATCCTAGATTACACCAATGATTTTTGCCACTATTAAAGTTGTTTATACACTTAATTATACAGTATGTGGTCTGTTTGTCATTTAGTAGGTATGAGCTCAATGTGAGAGATTATATAGGGAATCGGGTAGAGCTGAACCAAAGTCCTGCAGTGTCTGAATCTGACAAGCTAGCAACACCTTGCATTTGAAGCCTGTTGTCCAGCTAGAGAACCAGGATAAGCACATATTTTAGCTTTCTATGGACCTTTGACCCCGAAAAAAGCTTTGTATGAAACTACTAACAGAGCACCATAGGTGGGTGAAGTGGTCAATGACTGTATTTAAGGGTAACATTACTTTAAAAAAAATATTATTTTGAAATAGAATTAAGAAGTAGTCATCCAAAAAATGACTTGAAGGTAAATGACTACTTGTTACTGAACAGCTCTCTGTCTGAAGTTTTTTTCTGGAGTACTGCAGTTAGAAAAATAAGGATATACATTTGAAAGTTGTTGCCAATATTTAAAGTAGGTAATGTATTTACAAAATATACTATATAAGATTTTCACCTATCCAAATAGCCCAGCAGGGTGACAATGTTCAAACAAACAAAGAAATCACCTTTTGTCATAAACTGTTTGGTACAAACAGGCTTTTTTCCCTCAGTCAAGAGACCTGAGGTGGGGAGAGGTGCCAGAAATTGCTCTAAAATAAAAGAATGGTTATTTCAAAGTATTTCTCATGGAAAAGTTAAAAGTATGATGAAGGAAAAGTACTCCCCAGCCCAAAAAAGAACTAATGGAATAATTGTAACTCCTTAGTGTATATATATAACTGCAGAGATTGAAATCAGACCAGTTTATTCATTAGAGGTTTGTGAAGTGGTTCATTTTTTACTGACATAATCTTTGAAGGTAAAACGGAAAAATGTGAGCATTTATGATTATGACAGAGTTGCATTATATTATATAATCTTCCAGTGGTGACCAAATTATTCAATCTTGTGACGACTAGATCTTTCTCTCTGTGACCTGTTGTTTGACCATGTTTTGTGTCTGTGAGTATCTGCTGTGCTGAGTGTCCAACTAGCACATTGCATTAAAGGGACCATATTTTAACTCTTTTCCACTAGTTAAAGTAGGCCTTTGGGTTCCAGAAAACCTGTTTCTGAAGTTGTTTGCTGGAAATAGTTTGGAGGAAACGATTGTTGCCAACCTCTCCTGAAGAACCTGAGACTCAGAGAATACAGCAAGATAATTCTGAATGGTTATTGAAAAACGGACTTCTAAGTTAAAGAACGTATTTAACTGCTTACGTGGCACTGATATCTTTCTCCAAATACTGTCTGATCTCTCCCTGATACTCCAAGCCTTCCAACTTGATCTAGTTGACTCCAGCTCTAGCACCGCAGAGAACTCTTTGCGCTTCGTTTGGCAGTATGTCTCCCGTCTTCCGCCCGGAGATTGAGTAGCCCTGTGCGGCGGAACATCCTCAGTCTTCCCCGGAGTGGAAGTAGCTCCGTTCGGCAGCACATCTCCCGTCTTCCCCGCCCTTACTGGCAGCATCTGACAGTCAAAAATAAATTCAACCCGTGCCGCTCTTCTGTCCTTTTCGACTGGGATCCGATAAAGTGTTTTGACCTCTTAGGACTGATGACGCCAGGAGACCTAGAAAAACTCATCCATGCATTTATCTCTAGCCGTCTCGATTACTGTAACAGTATTTTCTAGGGGTGTCACGATTCTCCAAATCTTCCATTCTCGGACAAAAATCTTTTTTTTTTTTTTAACTCTAACAGCTCATAGCCCTAATGCATTTTTAGACTAGTCTATGATCACTTGCATTATTCAATTTTGTAAAGAAAACCTTATTTCATTTTACATATTAATATAGTAATTCCATTTTTTTTTTACAATATATAACATTAAGCATTAAATGGTCAAATTGAAATAAATTATTTACAACAAATTATTACACTTATAAATGTAAAAAATCTTGTTAAAATGAATAACAGAAATAATTTGTAACAGAGGGTGGCTGCCATCTAGTGACTCTTTGTAGTTACTGCAGCTCTACTACTCTGAGCTCCACCTGCTTCAGAGAAACACGCTAACGTGGAGGAAACAATTGTCCTCTTGTTTCCAACGAGAATGTTGACTTAACTCACGGGGAACTCAAAATTTCCTCACTGATGAGAGTAGGAGAGGCTTTAGGTCCGGTCCTGCTGTTTCTTTCTTTCTAGCCATGGTTTAACAGTAGCTTAGCAAATAGCTATTTGCTAGCGTCAGCTAATGTGCTCTGTAGAGGTGTGCTCTGTGGGGATGTTGTAATTGTGATATAGCAGTTAATAATGTTCCACATCTGGAACAAACTGCCGTATGACTTCAAAACAGCAGACACTGAACTCTTTTAAATCTAAAATGAAAACTTACCTATTTAGACATGCTTATTTGTAACTGATATTATTATTGCCAATACTATTATTCCTAAATTGTTTTGAATTCAATGCTATTGTTTGTTTTATAAATGTTCGTTTATGCTTTCTCTTATTGATTCTGTTTCAATTTTCACATTTCTGTAATCATGTAAAGAACCATGAATTGTCTTGTGTTGAAAGTGTGCTATACAAATAAAATTGCCTGGCCTTGCCTCTTTTGACCAGCCAAAAAATGAGCGTTTTACACGAAGCTTCAACATGGTGTTTCCTAACCTGAAGCAGTGCTTTCCAATCTGTAACAAAATGGTGAATGTCCAATAAGCTATTGCTCTACCTGGTAGGTGGGGACAGTGCTCTGAGAGGGTGTAAATATTCCAATGTTTCGGCTTATGGCATAGAAAGCCGTGCTAATTTTAAACGGCTCACCCAGAGACTGAAGGCAGGATGAATTCAGAAACATCTATCTCACTCAAAACAGCATTTAGGTTGTTTTTTTTTTTCAACTTTGTATCTGTGTATTTTCGCCTGAGACACACATAACACCAAATCCCAGAAAAAGTGGTTTTCTTATTTTTTTTTTTTCATAATATATGGGGCCTTTAATATGTAAAATGCAAGTTGATTACACTTTGGATGCATTGACCAACACACTGATATTTTGATAAGGATATATTTGTGATATTTCAAGCAGCCCTCTAGTATATAATTCTTGTGCAGCTCTTTGTCTCTTGATATTTCTGCTGTGTGTTTGGTGCTGTTTATCCAGAAGGAACTCTTGCTGTTATAAAAGGCATCTGTCTTAAAATGTAATGACTTGGAACGATGGGTTTGTTTTGTGTTTTCAGTGGAAAGAAGCCTCTGAATCCATCAGCATTTACCTACAAAGTGAGGATGCTTAAGGATGAATACAGTGAGCCGTTTACGGTCAAAGCCAATCAAATCAGGTAAAAATCCAATCTCATAATTCATTTTAAAAACTAATTCAAGATGTTATTTAGATGATATTTATTGTATTTACAGAAGTTTGGTAAATTGTTACTTTGAGAATAATTTTAGATTAATACTATTGCTTTGTTGAAAAGTCGGGTAACCACTTTTGAATTGATTCTCATAGAAAAATCGAAAATCGATTTTTATTATTTTCTAAATGGTTTTCCCCTTTTTACAGCTAAAATTATAAGGACAAATCCAGATGGCCATTTTGTGTCTGAAAGGGTTAATACGGTTTCCCCGGGTGAACTGTTACTCCCCTAGTGTTAAGCCTTTGAATTACAGACATATAATTAATATAGCAACTCATAAAAACCCCAAACATTTTAATAGCACTGACCCATATCAATATCGAACTGGATAAGATTGAATCGGATTATGATAATCAATTCTAACTCTTGAGAATCAGAATTGAATCCATTCTTGAAATTTGAATCGATACCCAGTCCTGATTAATACTACAAAAGTAGAGTTGGGCTGAATAGAATGTTGACTAATTTGTTTTGCTGCAATGTGTTTTTCTAAAGTTAGAATGTTCATAAATGTATACATACATAAACATAAATAAATAAATGTATATAATCGATTAAATACGGAGGTTTAGATATGTTTTAAGTGGATAAATGTCTTATTTGCAATGGGTTTTTTTTATATAGAAAGGAATCTTAAATAACTGCATAAGTAATAAAAGTACTTTACCATTGGTGTTTGGAGTAAAATATTACATTTAGCCCTCGGCTCTCTGATTTTGAATTTTGTTCCTCAGACGGAAAAAGTTTGGGCACCCCTGCTTTAGATTATACTACATTATAGATTTGATGCCATATTTCCTAGCCCTAATTTGAAGTGAGCTACTCTGCTTAAAAAAGTAAAGGGAACACTAAAATAACTAACCCTAGAATGAATGTATGAAATATTCATATTAAATGCTTTGTTCTTCAGATAGATGAATGTGGTGACAAGAAACTTGCAATACATTTTAGGGCAGAAACATTTTGGAAAATAATCCAATTGCGATTTTTTTTCTTCAATATTGCGATTGCGATTTAATGTGCAATTAGTTTTGTGGGGCTTTTGTCATGCATTTTTTTAATTAATGCAATCAAAAATATTGTGTATTATAAACTGATTTTTATACATAATTTATTCTATTCCATAAGATTATTTACTTATTTTAAGACAAAGGCAAATATTAACAACTTTATCTACTTCTAATCATCACACTCGATGGTCATCGACGTCGTTCTGCAATCAAGGTTTTCTTCCTTTTGATCCCAGCTAATAATTCCCTCCGGCTGCAATGTTTTCCTCCATGTGGTTATCCAGGAAGTAGGATGCTTGAAGGAACAAGCTCTGATTTTTAACTCTCCATCGATCTAATGCACTTTCAGACTCTGGTATGGCTCCGTAGAGCGGTTTGATCACAGGTCAGTTGTGTGTGAGACTGAATCCTATCTTATTCATCATGGTTAACAAAGCAAACTTTTGGCTATAAAACCCGTTATAGTACGAATTATTTCTGTGTGCCGTTTTTTTATGTTCGTAAGGAGCGATTCTTTCAAACAGCTCGGTCAGCGATCCCTGTCGCCTCGAAGTTTGTTTACTGGAAATTTAAACACTGGTGGCGCTCAGTTTAGCCGTGCAACTCTCATATATGGTGGTGTGATGTTTTTAGGTGTTGATAAAGGTTTCTACTGTAGCCTACCTCGTGAGGCAGCAACAATACCAAGACGGGTTCTGCATAATACCTGGCGTTGCGCAGCATCAACGTTTTCATAGCAGATATAATTTCTCACAACTGATGTACTTTTCCTCTTTGGTACTAACTATTGTGTAGTGTTTGATTCCATTAAGCTTTTGGTCATTTTATAACTGGTTAAAGTGCAGCGTTTCCTTCATTCCCTGCATCGTTTGGAAGTCACTTCAGCAGATATGTTTACATCAAGTCAAAACGCAGCCTTTGCAATTAGGAAATCGCATTTTACCAAATCGCGATTTAATTGCATATGCAATTAATCGTTCAGCCCTAATACATTTATCAATGGAAAGCAAATTTATTAACCTTTGGAGGTCTGGATTTGGAGTTACACTCAGAATTAAAATGGGAAAACCCACTACAGGCTGATCTAACTTTGATGTAATGTCTTTAAAACAAGTCAAATGTGGCTCAGTACTGTTTGGCCCCCATGTGTCTGTATGATCTCCCTACAACACCTGAGCATGCTCCTCATGAGGACGCAGAGGGTCTCCTGAGGGATCTCCTCCCAGATCATGGAGTGAGATATGATGTCCTACATGTGCTCTGGTGGATTCAGGTCTGAAAAACGGGTGGGCCGGTCTATAGAATCGATACCTTCGACACATTTCAGCCACATGAAGTCTAGCATTGTCTTGCATTAGGAGGAACTCCTGGTAGTGCCTCCACGCTCTGGACATTACGCTGACAGAAACAGCAAACCTTTTTGCCACAGCTCACATTGATGTGCCATCCTAGATTAGCTGCACTACCTGAGCCACTTGTATGGGTTGTAGACTTCGTCTCATTCTACCACTACAGTGATAGATTCTGATGAATATTAAAAGAAGAGATCACATTTCCCCTGTTTTAGCTTCTCTTCACTGGCTCCCAGTAAAATCTAGAATAGAATTCAAGATCCTCCTTCTGACATATAAAGCCCTTAATAATCTAGCTCCATCATACATAAGAGACCTGATTGTTCCATATGTTCCTAACAGAGACCTTCGCTCTCAGACTGCAGGTTTACTGGTAGTTCCTAGGATTTCTAAAAGTAGAATGGGTGGCAGATCTTTCAGTTATCAGGCTCCCCTCCTATGGAACCGGCTCCCAGGGTTGGTTCGTGAAGCAGACAATTTGTCTATCTTTAAAACTAGGCTAAAAACTTTCCTCTTTGACAAAGCTTACAGTTAGAGATATGTTTATAGGTAGTTAGAGTCAGGTCAGACAGGTAGATAGGAAGAGACAGGTTAATGTTAGTAGTCAGGCAGAGTGTCAAAAGTTAGGAAGAGATAGGAAGAGGTAGAGTAGCTAGGTAGAGATAGATTAATGTAAGCCAGGTAAAGATCCGGAGCCGGTCGCGGCTTACCGCCGCGGAAGAAATGCGCCCCACAGGGGCCAGCCAGCGCCGGAGAGAGGTCCCTCAAGGGGATCCTCCCGCACAGTGCGGCCGCCCATTACCTGCCGGGTTGAATCCCCCGGGCAGACTGTGCGGACCCCACCCGTTTATCTCTTAAACGTTTCTCGCCCTCTTCAACTCTGTCCTCTCAGTTTTGTCAATTTTTCCTTAAGATAGTTGTCGACTATCGGTCTCGTGCCGGTATTTAGCCTTAGATGGAGTTTACCACCCACTTTGGGCTGCATTCTCAAACAACCCGACTCCGAGAAGACCCCGGCATGACGGGGGCCGTTACCGGCCCTACACCGTCCACGGGTCAGGAGGACTCAGACAGAGTGTTGGTAGCCAGGTCTCCTAGTAGCTAGGAGACAGGTTAATGTTAGTAGCTATGCTGCTTTAGGCTAGGCTGTTGGAGGACATTATTAGGGTCTGTTCCTACTTTCTCTCCTACTTCTCCCCAACTGCATGATGTGCTGTCAATTCAAGCACTAACCTGTTTTCTATTATAGTAGGTGCTCCGGATTAGCCCTGCTTGACGACCCTGACTAAGATGGCATTGCAGTGACGGAAAATTCTCCACGTCCTGCAACAAACTTCTGCATCAGTTCTATTGCTCTTTCTGTGTCTCTGTTATGTATTCTCCAAGCCACAGACGGTCGCGGCAGATAACTGCTTGTGCTGAGCCTGGTTCTGCCGGAGGTTTCTTCCTGTTAAAAGGGAGTTTTTCCTTCCCACTGTCGCTGCATGCTTGCTCAGTATGAGGGATTGCTGAGAATTCCACGATGCAATCTTCTGTGGTTCTGTAATTTCTACACTAAACATTGTATTGTAATAACTCTTTTTGTAAAGTGCCTTGAGATGACATCTGTTGTGAAATGGCGCTATATAAATAAACTGAATTGAATTGAAAGCACCATCAGCATTCAGAAGTTACCAAAACATCAACCAGAAAACATAGGAACAGAGAAGTGGTCTGAGGTCACCACCTGCAGAACCACTCCTTTATTGGGGGTGGTCTTACTAATTGCCTATAATTTCCACCTGTTGTCTATTCTATCTGTTCAGCAGCATGTGAAACCGATTGTTAGTCAGTGTTGCTTCCTAAGTGGACAGTTTGATTTCACAGAAGTGTGATTGACTTGGAGTGACTTTGTGTTTAAGTGTTCCCTTCATTTGTTTAAGCAGTGTATAATGGTGGTATACGACTGCTGATTGGAGGAACCCAACAGCTAGTCATTGAAAACAAGTTAAACAGAAACTATTTATGTCAGTGGGATATAACACCATGATGGTAGATTACAATGACCTCTAACAGTTTGGATGAAGTCTACTTCAGCCATGTTTCTGTTTGGACTTACAGTGGTTGTGTTGGTTAATTTGATGAAGCCAAGTCTTCTGGATTAATGTTGACACTGATCTGTTGAAGTGTTTTTTTACTCACAATTTTCTAATCTGATACATAATCCATAGTTTCCATTCTAAACTATTTTTCTCAGTCGAAAGAAAGGAGCTTTATCCAAAGAAAGACTGAAACTCCTCTTCAAGCACCATTGTGAACCTCAGAAGGGAAGCATTATTCTTAAGGTAATGATCCCCATTATGGTAGATCCCTGCTGCCTTATCATGCCACATAACTATATCACACCAATTAGGTCAATTTGGTTTCTCTTAGCCATCTACAGTGAAGAAGTACAGGCTGTCTGAGCAGACTTTCTCCCAGTTCTTTCCTGAGGATCCCCCCATTTTCCCCTTCAGCCTCCACTCCAATGGCTCACCTGGACAGGTATGTCACAACACAGAAATCTGAGGCAGCGCGTTCATTTTCTTTTTTTCTGTAATGTTATGATCTAATAATGAGAAAAACTGAAGTCCATTTAGCCTCTGATGTTAACATGCAGTATTGCCAGTTTGTTAAACAAGCATTGTGGCTTGGCTTTACTGAGTGGAATTGATGTGCAGGCATCGTCAATAAACGTGCTTGAGGAGAAGATTAAGCTGCTGCAGAAGCGGGAAGAGATGGCTACTGCAACCTATGAGAAGGCGCGACTGAAGGAAAGGGAGGAGACGCAGGAGGCCAAAAGGAAGGAGCGGGAGGATAAGGACAAGCTGAGGGAGGAGCAGAGACAAAGGTTTGAGGAGGAGAAGCAGAGGAAGAGGGAAGAGAGGGAGCGCCGGAAACTGGAGAAAGAGAGGGTGAGCAACTGGAACCATCAAGCCACTTTTCTATTTTGGGAGAAAATGATTGATGTACAACATCACCAACTGATTGACAGGAACGAGAGAAGCTAAAGGAGGAGAAGAAGAAATACGCCCAGAGACTGAAGCAGTGGAGCAAACCCAGAGAAGATATGGAGTGTGAGGACCTAAAGGTCAGTAGCAGCCGCTTCAATCTGGAGCTTTGGACCAACAGATCTTGGTCAACATGTTCATTTACCAGTTTAAATGTAGACAGGCCAGCTAATTAAAGGGAGGAGTGGGATGCGCTTTACACGGCCTTCTGCGCCTGATCTCTGCAGAGTCACCCTTCCCTGTCCCTAAATATTGAGACATATTTCATAAATGCTCTGATGGAATTACCAAAGTATTTTCTATATTTGGGGGTGTTTTCTGAATGGTGATGGAAAAATCTGAAGGATGTCCATCATTTTTGGCAGATTATAATTCACGCCCTAAATCACGCAGACGCATTTTACGCAGAGTAAAGGAAGGCAAATCAATCAAATAAAAATAAAGATTCCAATGAGAGAAATGAAATGATCTGAGACCAGATGCTGTAAGTGTCGTAGATTTCGCTAACCTGGAGGCTTTGATCCGCAACTGTCTGGAGACGCCCTCTAAAGAGCCTGTTGTTGTGCCAAACACCGGTGCTTTCTGCAGGATTTTCTCCCACTAAAGCCAGTCTATAGCTTGCAGGTCAGAACACGGCTCCTTCAGGGAGTCTTTCCGACTTATGATCATTTCAATCATCGAAATGTTCCCTGATTTAAAAACTTTGGTTGAAGTGCTGCTTAATTCCAGGAGGAGGATGTGAGACTGTGCGTTCAAGTCACGGGATAACTGTTTGTATTTTAAGAGCATTGTTTAATTTCAGTATTTTATTTATATTTCTATGTTCAGCTTGTTCGGACTGAATATTATCTGAAATGAAAAAAAAAATACTATTAAAGGGGCTGTATTATGCTAATTTACAGCTTTCAACTTCTGGGATAGACATATATGATAAATGTTACCATTGGTGTTACACAGTATTAATTTGTCCTGAAATTTAACTTGTATCCTTAGTCAATATTTGACCATGAAGTGAAACGGCTCATTTCTCTATAAACCCATCTCCTGCACCCCCGGCTATGCTCTGCTTCACTGCGCTTGAGAGGCGGGAGGAGATCACTGAAACAAACCGTGCTAAGCTTCATCACAAACCGTATTCTCACAAGAATTTGAAAATCACTAAGCACCACAACAAAACTCTGTTATATTATAGGCTCAGACGTTTGGTTTATTTTATTGTAAAAAACATGGTAAATAAAGCCTATCTCAGTTGCTAAATCTCCAGGCTTTAGACAGAGCCGAATGCAACATAACTGATCCCACTAAATCTTTCCAGCCCAGTATATAAAAAAGCCGGGGGTGTTTGCATCCGTTTTTTGAACATTCTGAGATCAATTACAGATCAATTAATTAACCACACAATGCTGTTATAAGATCAAATAAGCAGCTTGATAAATGGCTAACACACAGTATTAGCATGTAGCCACTTACTTCTCTGTCCATCAGGCGTCTTTGTTCTTTGATTCAGCTGCTGTTCTTTAGGAATGTAGAATAAAATCCTGTAATCCATGCAGCCAAACAGCCGTTTTCACAGAGAAAATAAAAAATCCAACCAAAAAAAGTGTTGTAAGCTGCCAAAAGCCGAAGCAGCTGTGAGAAGGAGGTGGGTGTGTTTGAAACTCTATCACAGGTAAGCCGCTCTGCCTGTAGGGGCAGTGCAACCAGTGATGTCGCTAGTTGAACATTCGGTCGATTTTCTAGGAGAGGGAGGGGCAGCTGCTCAGAGAGCAGATTTCAGGAGGATTACTCAGACATGCGTGATTAAGCCAAAAATCACTCTGGTGGGGTTTTATGAGAAAATTGCGTTACCAGATGGTTGAAAACTCCATAAACTAGATTTTGCATGATATAGGCCCTTTAAATAGTCATGCCCTGATACCGTCTAATGTACCCATATCGGTTAAAGTGAAGCGATACTTAATATGTGGAAACTTTGCAATAACTTCAGAGAATGTACATTTTTTTATTTGAAATTTTAGTTTTTTTAATTATTTTTTTTCATATTAAATTTATCTAATTCACCATCATATGTTGTAACAGGCAGAGAAGAAAATTAAACCGTCTGTTCAATTCATTGCATTTTTTGTGTGATAGAAGTATCGGCATTAGTACTCGTTATCAGCATGTACTCTAATCCCTACTACATCTGCGTCCCTACTATTAAATAATAGGGTTGCATATTTTTTTTACCCTGCAAAAATATCTAGCGCAACCTCTGGCATTTCTGGAGAGAGGAATATCGGTGGTCTTCTGGCTGCATGTCCAGAGCACAGTATTAAATCCTCTGGAACGGTTTGAGGCTTTTTACACGTTGCCACTCTGTTCAAAACTTTGAATATTTGCATGTAAAAAAACCAAAAGCAAGATATGCGTCATCATAGTTGTCTACTCTTTGTCTGAATGAAGTTAAGTTATAAGTAGGTTGTCGGATTTTTTATTTTTAATGTTCTACTTTGCGTTCATGTAGGAGCCTCGTCAAAAACCAACGCTCTATGTTAGCAGTATCCAAGCATTCATTCCGCGCCCCCCGCTTTGGGAACCACTGTCTTAACGGTAGTTCTATGTGAATTTTCACATTGTTTAAAGACACAATACACTTATTTTATGGATACTTCTGACTTTGATTAAAAGAGAAATAAACAATTCAGTCTCTGCTGACATTTTACAGATACAAAACAATTTTTAAATTTGATATTGAACAAAAAAAAGTTTACTCTGATTTGATTTTTTTGCAGTAGATTTTTTTTCTTTCTGAAGTGTATGTCAATATCTGGCTTCAACTGTTTTATGCAGCTGTATTTATCTTATTTTAAAGTCACCTGTTGTTTGTGAGCCCAAACCCTGATTCAGGTGGACATCCAGTAACTAAAATTGAAACCTAAAACTTTACTTTAGAGTAAGGCAGGTGGAAATGAATAGATTGTTTTATTTCCTTTTATTTTTGTTCATCCAAATGTCAAATACTTGTGTGCTTGTTCCAAAAGGAATTACCCAGTCCTCTCCCAGTGAGAACTCGTCTTCCTGCGGAGCTTTTTGGAGAAGCTCTGATGGTTCTAGAGTTTCTGCGAGCTTTTGGTGAGGCCTTTGACCTGAAAGATGAGTTCCCTGAGGGCATTACTTTAGGTGAGAACAATAAATGTTACTAGAGAAATGCTTAATAAATTTAAGCCAACCTGATCCATTTCTGAGGGGGATTTTTACATTTTGGTCATATATAATGTATTTATATGTAAAAACCACAGTGGGTGTACTCCTTTTTTCCCCTATTACTCTATGTCCTACTGCCTATAGATAGAATTTGAAGATGTTTCTCTTAAGTGTTCTGGATTATATAAAGTAAAGAATTTCTGAAATGTAATTCTATTTGACACTATAAATGTGTGTCTGGCTCTGACTAAAATAGTTTATTGCATGACTATGTGGTCTGTCTAAGATAATGTTGTCCTTCCACAGAGGTTCTGGAGGAGGCTCTGGTCGGTAGTGACCCAGAAGGTCCTTTATGCGAGCTACTTTTCTTCTTCTTCTCGGCCATCTTTCAAGCTCTGGATGAGGAGCAAGAGGAAGTGGCCAAAGATCAGGCTGAAGGTTGGACATATACCAGTTAGACAGCACTACTTTATGGTAGTTTGGTCCTGAGAAGTCAATACTGACTGGTCCAGCAGGATTCCTAGATTGCATCCTGCTCTTAATGGCATTCTTTCTAACATTTTGTTTTAAATGAAGAGGCTGACCCATGTGACATTATGCTGAGAGGATATCTGTAATGTTTCTGTGTGTCCGACCTGCAGACCTGTGGGAAGCTTTGGACGATGACTCAGATCCCACTCGGTCAGCTCTGACTGCCGTCGCCTCATTGGCCGCCGCCTGGCCTCAGCTGCATCAGGGCTCAGGGCTCAAACAGCTGGACCTGGATAGCTGCACGCTGTCAGAAATCCTGCGCCTCTACATCCTAGCCTCTAGTGCCGATTGTAACCACAGCAATGCTAAGTTCCGCTACCAAAAACAAGGTGGTTTCACTGTCATGGATGACCCATGTGTGGAGCTGCGACTGTCTGAGCCAGCGCTGCTCAAGAGGTTATCCTGCACTCCAGTGTATGACCTTACACCAGGTCAGTACCTGATTATTAAGATGCTAGTGTGAAGTCTTTAGCCAGTAGAATGTCTGAGAAATAAAGTCTTACCCTCTTAAAATCTGACATGTATTGCAAGTTAGCTTTGCTACTAATTGGGGAGTAGCTTCTGTATCCTTGGGTGTCCGTGTCTGTATTAGATGTGGCTCAAGTCAATCTGTCAGGCTTTGGTAATGGCATTATTAAATTCCATGTGAACTGGTCATCTCTGTAGTAATAAGTCCACACATCAGTTTATGGAAATTGTTCCTATATAAAAATAATCTTAAGAATTATTACAATAATTGACTATTTGTCTGCAGGGGAAAAACTAAAGATCCTTCATGCTCTGGTGGGAAAGCTGTTGACTCTGGCTTCTAGCAGAGATCTGATTGAAGACTGTGTAGATGAACAGAAGGCAGCCAGACAGGAGCTGAGAGAGATCCGAGCTGAACAACACCGCCGGAAGAGAGAAGAGACCGCTCTAAGGTAGGGCTGACCTTCTCCAGAGGTGCATCTCTAGCCTGGGGCCGATGCCATGCTTATCTGGATGAGATGTTAACAATCCCATTTATTTCAGAAGTATGGATGGAAAAATGATTCAACACTATGTTTTCACCTCCTAGTCTCTGTGGCTAACTTATTTTAGGGAAAACAGCATGATTTATACAACAGGAATTAAAGAACTCCGTTTAATATATTTGATCGTTTTAGGTTTAATTAAGCAACCTTCCACAAATGGGTCTCATTTGGCTATTCTACTTCACTTTTGTTTATACAGAGACGCGCCATGGAAACATTGAGGCTTAGTGCAAAGTTATGACACCTGTCAGACTGCAGATGTGATGAACCCTCATTCAGGAACTCAGCAGTGTTTCCATAAATGATAAAAGCTAAAATTAGATTTGAAAAAGGTTTCTTTAATAACCTCTCATTTAAAAATGTTGTAATGCTGTTTCCAATCTAGAAACTGGTTTATTGCTATTAGTGGGGAGAAAAGAGAAATCACTCTTTATTGTACACTACATGCTATAGTTTTGCTGTCTGCTTTTAGTTTTTTAATCATTTAATCTTTTTCTACCTGTCTCCATTCCATATGCATGTTTCTCTTCCTTTCTTTCTAGACTATCAGTTTTTCATTTTCTCTCCAACACACTTGTTTCTCTCCTTTTCATCACCTTTTTCTTTATTATTTTACATATTTTTCTCCCTTTCTCCACCTGATTTTTTTTCTCTCATTTCCGTCAGATTATTTCCCCTCGTCGTTTTTCCTCCCCTTCTCCGCCTGTTTTTCCTCCCCTTCTCCGCCTGTTTTTTATCCCCTTCTCCGCCTGTTTTTATCCCCTTCTCCGACGGTTTCTCTGTCCTCCATCTCAACTATTGTTTTTTTCCGGCTCTCATGCGAAGTACTTATTGGGTTGTTGTTATCATGTAGTATGGTTAAACCCTCATGTAATTGGTCTGTGGGTTTCCATGGATGCTTCAACACTACTGTAAAGGTTGCAATAGCTGCACTAATAAACCAGAATCTCTACATACGATTTTAACCCGTGATCTCTGTTTTAGCATTAGGCTTAGGTCCAAATGAGACAGGGTTTTGGTCTGGACCGAGGTCCACCTATTAAGGCGTCTCTCACCGGTACGATTCGACTCGACTTGGATCGACTCAGACTCAGTACCTTTTACTCTCGACTGGCATAAGTCTGGCTGAGCCGCTCCGAGCCGATACTATTTTTCGTACCACCTCAGCTGTGGTTCCATCCGTGCTGAACTGGTACTGAAAAGCGACGTCAGACGGCTGTCGGTCACTGATTGGCTGGAGGGAGGAGTCACTGGAGAGTAACTTGACAGGGTCTTTTAACAACAAACCGACCGCCATTTTGAAACCTCGCTACAGTGAGTGGATGTGTTTAGTGTTTGCTGAAGAACAATGAAAACGTTAAAAACCAGTGCTGTGATCCAAACGGAGTTTCAGCATTTCCGAGTTTGTTGGCTGAAGAGAAGATTCAGTGTGAGCTGGATGGAGCTGTGAGAGGATTATTAAGGAGGAGTCGGAGCTGATCATGGTTCATAGCCGATGGCTCCCACCTGCAGGCCGAAGCAGAGAAACGGAGAACGCCGAAGCCCTGAACTTGGTGTCTTGTAATCTCGGTGAGAAGCAACTTTCATGCCGCTTGTATATTTTATTCACAATATTAACCTATTCAGCTGCATATTATCTTCAGTATGACTGTTTTTTTTATTATCAGTTATCCAAATTAGTTCTGATGCTACTGTTTGTTTTTTAAATATGAATGACCTACTTAAGTTTTCTGAAGTACAGTGAGACATATTTGTTTCTATTCCTTAATTTTAATTAGTTGTGTACGTTTTAGATGCACTGTAAGCATAATACTTTTAAAAAAATATATGCGATCCGTTGCAGCGGGATCAACACCTTCTTCTGATGGAGCAGAAGCAGGAAAGCGGCTTACGGAGGGTGGAGATGACGCGATGCCTTCAATCAAACCTTCCTGTGATGCATGCACTAAACCATGACCCACAGACATGTAAAGCTGGACTTTTGTATCTGAACTTTTTCTATACCTGTCCAATAAAAATGTCCAAGTTATATGCTTGTATTATCATTTGCAGTTGCATTACATGCTGGTTGGTGGAATCATTTTACAATATTATGTCTGGCATCAGGGTTCAGCAACATTTAAAAAATCTGAAAGCAACATTTGCTCTGACTGTTAAAAGTAAAAAAGTCTTGCGCTGCTAAATAAGTAAATTGCATACATTTGAAAGCTGCTGAAAAGCCGAAGCCTACTCAGAGATGGGATATCTGTAAAACGCATTGTAGTGGTGCTGATTTAAAAAAAATCTGAAAACATTTTCAAAGCACACAGCTTTATTACAAAACATACAGTTATGGTTTGTAATTCCTGAAATTCGTAGCATGTATATGGCAACTCCTTTCTTTAAGGGGACACAGAGGCGAAAAGCCGTGTCGCTCCAGCGCTGGATGTAGTTTGCTGCACATGTAGATGAATTTGTTCTGACATCCTGAAGTTCTGCAGCCACTGGACTTCGGTGAAACCCAGAAGAACGTCTCAACACTGCAAGACCCAGTTATACAACCAAACCGACAACTTCACAGAGCAGTCATCTGAAACACGCACACACACACAATACTTAATAATAAAACCAACTTGTTAACATAGGTTTTTACGCTGGGCTTTAGCGAATAAATAAATACTCAGAGCGTATTTATAGCCCATCACATCGGGGTAGTATTTGCATCGGCTTACCCACACAAGCACCGGGGTCCTGTTACGTCATTGTCCTACATAGCTTCTTAAACTCCTTTGTACTACTCCACCATGTTTGTCCTTGCAGTGTGCAGCTTTTCAGGGGTCTTTATTCTTCTATTAGAGAGTCTTTCTCCTCGACGTGTGTCTACAGAAATACACAAACTGAGCAAAAAGCTCAGGATCGCTAGTGAAGTCGACATTGTTCTTCTTCCTCTCCGAGCCTTTGTTTACTTCCCGCTACGTACTCTGGGGCCGCCCACCATATGACGGACCCGCTCAGTTTAGACGCTCTGGTTTGTTGTAACTGTGAAGCAACACTTGACGAGTCGAGCCGTGTCACCGAAAGTACCGGTAAGGTACAACTCGGCAAAAGGTACTAGTGGAGAGATGCCTTTAGTGACCTCTGCTCTATCATGTCGACAAAGTCTGAATAAACATGGCACACCTTTACAGGGAGAGGTTGTGTGACAGTACAGTACTATAAGGTTTGGTTCTGGGTTTAACATTACAAAGAAGGGCATGGGTGCTAAAGAAACATTGATGGGTGTTTTTTAGTGATCGTGATTTAAAATTCCCACCTGATGTACTTCACACTCTTATTTTCAGGGCTCGTCTACGAAAAGAGGAGAAGCTAAGGGAGCAGGAGCTGAGGAGGAGGGAGAAGGAGGAGAGACTGAAGGAGCAGGAGGGGAAGGAAAGACTTCAGACTAATGGGTATGGAAGGAAGTCTTCATCCACAACAAATAGTGTGTGGAGTTTCTGTCTGTTTTTAAAGCTGGATGTGTTTGCCGAATACAACATTTCACCTTCTCCCCTGCTTGGTCATTTTTATTTAAGTTTGGATATAGAACATGAACACTACAGTGACATCTAGTGTATGTAGGTTGTAGTTACAACAATGAAACCATTCTAGCTGTTAGGTTGCCTGGTTCACTGCCGATATGCCCAGTGATCAACCTGAACTGTGTCGAGGGAGAAGGAAGAATGTGTGAGGAAAGTATGCAAAATGAGTTTAACTGACAGCTAACCTTAGCAAAGTTAGCAAGTCAGTTAACGTTCCGATCCAAGAGGAAAGTCGTTTCCGCGTTTGTTTGATGTGGGTCCATCTAGTGTAGGCTTCACCTAAAACGACTCTAGTTTCTGTTCTACGGTCACTCTTCTCCTGAGATGGATAATACAGTCGTGGCCAAAGGTTTTGAGAATGACACCAACATTAGTTTTGCCAAAGTTTTCTGCTAAACTGCTTTCAGATCTTTGTTCCAGTTGTTTCTGTGATGTACTGAGATCATAATGTCAGGCTGATTGTATTAGAATGGCAGACTTGACGTGTTTAAAGGAGGTTGATGCTTGAAATCATTGTTCTTCCATTGTTAACCATGGTGACCTGCAAAGAAACGCGTGCAGCCATCATTGCGTTGCATAAAAATGGCTTCACAGGCGAGGATATCATGACTACTAAGATTGCACCTGAATCAACAATTTATAGGATTATCAAGAACTTCAAGGAAAGAGGTTCAATTCTTGTTAAGAAGGCTTCAGGGCGTCCAAGAAAGTCCAGCAAGCGCCAGGATCGTTTCCTAAAGAGGATTCAGCTGTGGGATCGGAGGGCCACCAGTGCACAGCTTGTTAAGGAATGGCAGCAGGCAGCTGTGAGCGCATTTGCACGCACAGTGAGACGAAGAATTTTGGAAGATGGCCTGGTGTCAAGAAGGGCAGCAAAGAAGCCACTTCTCTCCAAAAAACCATCAGGGACAGATTGATGTTCTGCAGAAAGTTTGGCGAGTGGACTGCTGAGGACTGGGGCAAAGTCAAATTCTCCCATGATGCCTCTTTCTGATTGTTTGGGGCATCTGGAAAAAGGCTTGTCCAGAGAAGAAAAGGTGAGCGCTACCATCAGTCCTGTGTCGTGCCAACAGTAAAGCATCCTGAGACCATTCATGTGTGTGGTTGCTTCTCATCCAATGGAGTGGGCTCACTTAAAGTTTAGCCCAAAAACAGCCATGAATAAAGAATGGTACCAAAACACCCTCCAACAGCAACTTCTTCCAACAATCCAACAACAGTTTGGTGAAAAACAAAGCACCATGGAGCACCGTGCCATAAGGCAAAAGTGATAACTAAGTGGCTCTGGGACCAAAACGTTGACATTTTGGGTCCATGGCCTGGAAAATCCCCAGATCTTAATCCCATTGAGAACTTGTGGTCAATCCTCAAGAGGCAGGTGGACAAACAAAAACCCACTAATTCTGACAAACTCCAAGAAGTGATTATGAAAGAATGGGTTGCTATCAGTCAGGATTTGGCCCAGAAGTTGATTGAGAGCATGCCCAGTCGAATTGCAACACAGAAAATACTGACTCTTTGCATAAATGTCATGTAATTGTTGAGAAAAGCCTTTGAAACGTATGAAGTGCTTATAATTATATTTCAGCACATCACAGAAACAACTGGAACAAAGATTTAAAAGCAGTTTAGCAGCAAACTTTGTGAAAACTTATATTTGTGTAATTCTCAAAACTTTTGGCCACCACTGTAATATCTCCGGGGTAGGGCTGGGCATCAAATAAAATGTCAAAAAATCGATTTCATTCCGATTCGCAACAGTTAGAATCGATTATCACGATCCGATTCAGTTCGTAATAGATATGGGTCAGTGCTATTAAATACGTTTTTTGAGCTGTTATCTTAATTATATACCTGTAATTCAATGACTTATAATAGGGATGGATGGGCGATATGGCCCAAAATTCATATTGCGATATACATTGCAGCCTCTTGTGATAATAATATATCAATTATAATAGAACCATTTCAGAACAGGTTACATAAACCATTAACAAAATGTTGTTTTTTTAGAAAATCCCCAAAAGATGATTCATGTTAAACTACACATCAAATAAGTATCATAACATGAAGAAAAAGGCTGTCAAAGTATTTCATATACAGAATTTTTTTGTGTGTACAGTATTTATTAGGGATGGGAATCTTACAACATATCACGATTCAATTCCGATTCTTGGGGTGAGCATTTTATTCAGAAGCGATTCTCGATTCAAATCAAAAAAAAAAAATTCTTAATCAATAGTCTTTCATTCATCATTTGTGTTTGTAATACACACAACTTGATCTGCCAAGTTTCTGTGATGAAGTGAGTCATGAATGTAATAGGGCATCAACACAAAATGGATTTTACAATCTATGTTGAAAGAAGGGAACTGGTTAAAAAGTAACAAGACATGAAATTGCAAATGGACATCCAAGACCTTTTAAATAAAGTTTCTAGTCTTGAAAAAAAAAAGTTTATATATTTTAAGAAGAAGAAAAAAATAATGTGTATTTTGTTTGTTCTTTGGTACATAGTAAAAAATACATTGAAAAATATTTAGTATGCACCAAATGTTGCTTATCAACCATCATTAAACAGAAATTTATGGCTTATGTTATTATTTTCATTGTTTTTGTTAGAAATTTTAAAAGTCCTAACGTTATTGAACTCAGCATATATTTCGGACTTCATTGAAAGCGCCAAAGGTGTGCAGCACTGCTGGATGTTTATGTGTAGCTTATAAAGAAAGATCGCTCTTATATACTTGCAGATTTATAAAAAAAAACTTTAGCCAAGGGTGTCATTAGCATGGAGAAGACCTTTTAGACGGCCCAAACATTTACCTTCAGCAAAGACGGGGCGGGCTGGATTTCTCTTTCGTCTTTCATGCTGAAGCTTTAGCCTAGTGGCTACAGACAGCTAGTGCTAGCTAGCCAACGGCGCATCAGACCTGTCAGTGCGACGGTGGCCGTTGCATGACAAACACTACGCGAAGCGAAAATGTAAAAAGGTTCAGAAAACATATTTTTTGAGAATCGATTCTCAAACATTTCGGCTCGATTCTGAATCTTATTAAATAGGAATCGAGATTCAGATGTGAATCGATTTCTTTCCTCACACCCCTAATGAAAAATAAATCAACATGCTTTATCACAATAGAATTAAAATCTCTATCGTAGGCCTATTTTATATTGTTTATATCGCATATCGTTAAAATTGCCAATTACTAACGGAACACTGGGTGAGTAACAGTTTATCAGGAAAAAACTGTATTAACACTTTCAGAACTAAGCCTTAAAACGGCTTTCTGGAATTTTAATTTATATTTTAGCTGTTAAAAAGGGCAAACTATGTTAAACAATTAAACCAATTTGCATTGTGAATCGATTTGATTCTTAAAATTATTCTAAGAATTGCCGACTCCACCATTTTTTCCAGTGCCAGCTGACCATATAGCTGGACCATAGAGACCGGAACATTATTTTTCAAATCATTGACAAACATAATTTGTTCTACATAAGTGTTTAGATTTGGTACAGATAATTAAACGAGGTGCACATTACGACACTGCGCTTGTTGCTATGGTTTCCAGCCATGATTTGCGACAGCCTCTATCCAGAGCTGCACCTGCAGGAAAACACTCGTCTGGAAATATTTCCCCTCTTCTAACTAAACCATGCTGTGTTGCCAGTTTAGTGACGTTGTCGCTATTTTTAACCCATTTTCATCCCCCTTAACAACTTTACTTCCAAAAGGCACCTAGCAACAAATCTAGCAGCCACCCTCAGCTACTATTGTGAAACTCATAGGTGAAACTTTGTCGCCAATATTCCCTGCAGATTAGAGACCAGACATGCTCTGCATCTGCTCAGTCTTTCAGCAAGGGAATATGTGCATGAAGTATAATCACACATCATAAACTTTTCTCTGTTCATTTCTACCATCATCAGATTTTGATCCAGTCACAAACAAAGTTTTGTCTTTAAAATTAATTAAAACATAATAAAGAAACCTGCAGGTTTTATTAGCCACACAATCTTTGTTCTTCAGCTTCATCAGACCTCTCCTTTTTAATGGGGGGAAAAAAGCTGCAGCGTGTCTGTAACTGCACTGGACCTGAATTCAAGGAGTGTTCAGAAAGTCTGGTTAGTTTATTAATGTAGGACATTTTAAAACTTATAACAAAAACAATGAAAATAATACCATAAATCAAAACCTTGATTGTGGTTGGTAAGCAATGTTTGATGCATAGAAAAAAATATGCCCTACTTATTTTTACAAAGTATAAAAAACAACAACTGTATCCTCTCCTTTAAGTCTGTCATCTTATAATTTTCTCAGGAATTTTTTTCTCCTTTTATTTTGACATGTCTGAGCACACCGGTTTCTCACACTCGTTTCATTGCAAAACAGTTTTATTCATGTTGGATGATAGAGAAAATAATAACTGCCACATTATTCACATGAAGTAAAAACAAGACTGCCTACAAAAAAATCTACTTGCATCATTTATTGCAAAGGAGCTAATACAGGATCTTAATTATTTTAAATAAAAATTTGAGTTTAATTTAAACAGTAGAAAATATTTCTTGCCATAAATATGTAATGGTGGATGTAATGTCTCGTGTTTCCTCTGTCCTCAGTGATACACCTGCTGAGATTGAGGGAGAACATCACAGTATGAATGTGAAAGAAGTCGCTGCATCCAGCACTGTGAAAAAAGGTAAAATCTGATCTCCAGCAGGTCTGTTAGAACCAGAATATTGACTAAGTCCTGGAGTCTTTGAGCTCACAGTTCTGCATAGGTCTCTGTTTTAGTCATTTACATTCTGTATCAAGCCAAATGGAGGACAATAGTTATAATGATCCACTAAAAGGTGCCATTTGATTTATTCCAGAATTAAATATTGGTTAATTTAGTTTGTCCTGTGGTCTGCAGGTCAAAGAAGCCTAAATGAAGAACCACAACAACAGCAAACGCATTCTGATTCCAAACTCTCCACTATGGACGCAGAGGAGCTGGAGAAAGAGCAGGAGAAGGTCACATGTTCAGCTTTTTTTAAGGAAAATGACCAAAGTGGCACTTTGACATGATGGAGGGGGTCCGTCTGTTTAGTCTGCTTATGAGATCCCTATCATCCTGGCAGGTTCAGGAGTTGTTGAAGCGAATCCAGAAGGCAGCGGCCTGCACCTGTCTGCTTCCTCTGGGTAAAGACCGGCTATACCGTAGATACTGGGTCATCCCGTCAGCCTCAGCTTTGTTTGTGGAAGAGGACTTCTATGGGCTGACAGAGGACATGCTAAAGCCGTGTCCTAAACCTTCTGAAGACACAGCAACTAACAGAGAGGAAGGAGAAGTTTGGTCTGAACCACCTGGAGAAAAGTAGGTCTTCATCAAAGATCAGTGAAAGTTTAAAGCCATCCAAGAGCTTTCTAGTTATGATCAAATATTTTTTGCTTTCATAACCTGACAGCGCCACTTCCAGCAGCAGTGATGTAGACAGTGTGCCAGTGAACCGTCCCAACCAGTGGTCCTTCTACAGCTCCATAGAGGAGGTAGATCAGCTGATTGAAGCTTTAAACCCTCGAGGTCACAGAGAAAGCTGTCTGAGGGAGGCGCTGGTTCAGGACAGAGACCGACTCCAACAGCTGCTGCAGAGCTGTGACCAGAACAAATACAGGCTCCTGGCGACACAGACGGGTAACTGAGTCAAACATTTCTGAGCTCAGAGAACCCTAATATTATCTCTTACAAAGCAGTTGGTTCCTCCGTTTGTCCAGATGAAGCAGGGTCCTCAGCTTGCTCCACAACAGCTGATTCCTTAATGGAGGTAAGATTAAGAGACCTGCTGCTGGACCTGGAGGACCGCATCCACCAGGGATCTCTGGGAACTCTGAAGGTAGGTACAGCTGCTTACAATGACCAATGACGTGTAGCTACTGAGTCCTGCTGCACTCAGCTGTCTCCTTTGCCTGTTGCTAAGGTGATGGACAGACAGATCTGGCGCTCTGCACTGGAAGCAGGAAACTACGAGATTCTTGGCTCTGACAGCAAAGAAAATACCACAATGAACGGACAGGAGGAGCCTATGGAGGTGGATTCTGCGCACTTAAGAACCCGAGATCGATGCAGCGACAGGTAGTCTGGAAATTCAGCCTTGCTTTGTGTTTGTTGAACAGATGGAATGATTTCACTTGACATGATATGAGGCATGTGATTGTGTTTCAGGCTGCAGGAGCTAAAGTCTGAAGCCTCAGCCAGCGGCAGTGAGACTCCTAAGGTGATCAGCAGCTCCGTTCGAGTTCTCGCTCATGCCCTTAGTCATATTGAACAAGGCATCGAGAGACGCTTCCTCAAACCTCCCCTGGGTAAGTCTGTGGATCTTTAAGTGCCTTGTCTAGTGGTCAGATGCTTCAACTAAAGAGATTTTCTAAAATAAAATTGCGACTTGTAGATACAGATATGGTGAGTTCACGCCAAGGGGCAAACTTCGCCCGCAGAATGTGACGCCAACCCGGAAGTGTCAAAAATTGCAGTTCAGCCCTCATCCACTAGGGGCTGGCTCCAAAAAGCAGCAATTTCCCATTGACTCCCATGTTAAAAAGGCCAGCTTTACAGCAAAAATAAACATGTTTACAGCCTGGTCAAAAAAACATTTTAGGTTAGTTAGTTTAGGTTTACCATAATGACAACTCTGAGGGGGGTGAAATTTTTTTTTTTTTTTTTTTTTCCTAACGTGTCCTGTCTAGCAGTATGCTACTCAGAATTGGTGTCTGAGTACCAAATACAGGCCCAACAGTTTTACTTTCCCAAGCAGAGTATTACAGCTTCGCTGTAGTACGCCACTTTATGTATATGTATGAAAAATCTTTATTAGTGAGTCATGGACACTAAACTGAGACAAGAAGGGAGAAAGGAAGAAGGTGAAGAAAAGAAACCGGACCAACAGAGGCGCGAACTGACGACACAAGACAAGGATTCAAACAAAGAACACAAGAAAACATCCCAGTCCTCCACCACTGCCGGACGGCAGAGAAACAGTAATACAAACAAAAACAACAAACGTACAGAAACTCAAACCATAGTTCGGATCTGTAGATAAAACTAAGAATTATCATTCACTAACACACAAGCATTGATTAATGAACATAATACAAATGTTTCTGGTAAGCTCCTGTGAACAACTAACTAATGATGATAACCTCAGCTTAAGATATGTCAGTCCTCACCAATGTCCCCACACCTATGTGTGTGCGAGCATGCAGTTCTGAATAAGGTTTCACCATGCAAGTGATTGATAGCTGGTGCAAGGAACCGTCAATCCATCCTACAGGAATCGACACAGACATGGAGGAGGCAAGAGATGTATGCATCCAGGGTCCCACAGAGTACAGAGGCCACAGGCGGATCAGCGCAGGGTCGATCACCCACCAAGAGAGGAACAGATGGAAGCCCCAGGGGAACATCCACCAGCTGCAATGCTGGGGCCCGAGAGATCGCAGTGACGAGCCCATGGGCTCCGCCGGAAACCGGTTACGCCAGGGCGGGCCCGGATCAGGATCCGGAGGCCATGGGGACCAGGGGTACCCCGCCCCCCAGCGGGGCCCCAACCAGGGACCAGCCGACAAGGGCCCCCCCCCCGCCGCCGCAGGCAAGGGGGACCTGCAGCCAACCGACGGACAACACACGCCGCCGCCACCCCGGACCAATACCCACCGCCAATAACCCGGCCCGCCTCCACACACCCACACACCCCACACCCAGGAGGCCCTACAAGCGGATGTAAGCCCTCCCCCAGGCCCGCGCCCAGGCCGACCATGACATCCAGATCTTCCAGCTCCCGGGTCCAGATCCCGCCCCATGCAGAGCACCAAGATCTGGGGCCCAGCCAATACCGGACAGCCCCCCCAGATGAACCGACCAGGCAGTAGAACTCATGGAACTGGCAGGAGCTTGGGCGCCGGGCACGGTCCCCACCGATCCAACCTACGGCACCAACCTACTTTCCAACCCCGGCACCCCCATAAGAGGTGCCCCAGTCAATCCAAGGAGGATGTCGGCCCGAAACAGCGGCCGCCCGACACACCGGCCCACCCAGGACCCGCCCGACAGTGCGACCAGTGACCGTAGCCTGGCCGCAACCGGTACCCCCTGCCCCAGCACGAGAGCCATCATCAACCAGCGGGCAGAGCAAACCATCACCGACGGGGAGAGACGGCGAGTATGAGATGGAGGGACGGAGAAAGACGCATCTGATGCCTCAAGGGCCGAGAGACCGTATTGAGCACCCAACCATGACAAGGGGTTTATGACATAGACAGACAGCGAACACTCTACGTACCCCTCCCTCTCATCGTACCATTTCTTGCAAATACCGGACAATACGAAAAAAGGACGCTAAACACTCATTCATACCCCCCATACGTACACTATACTCCATACTCCCAGGCCCAGGGACAGACGCCCCGATGGAGAACCCTGCCCCTGCACCCAGGAGACAGACCCCTTTGCCCACCAGGACGGGGACAAGCAGACCACCAAGGCCCCCACATCGGCAAGAGCAGCCCACCAGCCCAGGACCCTGACCAGACGGCCTGATGTTCTATCCGGGCTCCGACCCCTGATGGTCCAACGAACGGGTGTGGAAAGACCCCCCAGCCTCTGTCCCCCCGCTCAATGTGGTGTTGTTGCGTGTTGTTCTAATGTGCACTTAAAACAGAGGGATGGGACATGGGAATACTGCTGGGTACCCCCATCTCCCCCCCCCGGGCCCTCAGTGTCTAGATGCATTTATACAGTGGGTGCCGGCACCACAGGCGAGGCCCCCACAACGGGCCCCTATAGGGGGCCCCCCATGAGGGGTCCAGCCCCCAGCGCCAATGCGCCACACCGCCAGGTCCCTACATGTGCGTTCCATGTAAATGTTGCAAGTGTAAGTGTCTAAGTTGCTCAATAAAATCAGGACCCAGGCCGCCACCGGGTAGCGAAGACGGAAGCTCCATCCCGCACCCCAGTGACGTGTCCATGTCCCAAGGCCTTGTGAATGGTAGAATGAAGGAGCAGGTGGACAGAGGCATGGGGATGGGGAGAAACTAACTGGGGTGACCATTGCCAGCCCCAGGGAGCCAGCTCCCCTGCTGACTCCAATAGGTACCCCCGTTCGGCCCGATCCACCAGGGGTGGGAGGCCCCAGCACGTCAAGTCGGGGCCCACGGCAGCGGCACCTCCGAGCCCCATGGGGGCCCCGGCAATCCACCAGCCCCCATGCCAGGGGCATACCTAATCCTTCCCAACATTCACACTGCTAACAAAACACATGTCACTAGACATCCAGGTTGAGTTTAGCCCCCCCTCCCCCTCAACGCCCTCCCCCCTCCCGTCCCAAGCGCACCCCGTTAAAAAGAGCGCCTGTGCTAGATGGTAAAAAGCCTCCCCGCCAATAAGAGACGCCCCAGGCACCGCCAGCGTCCGAGGGCCCCCGCGCCGAGGCCGGAACCCGGCGCACCACCGACTCGGGTACCCCGGACATGTCGCGCCATGCCCGTGAGCAGACCGAAGTCCCGGGCGGCCAACCCCCAGGCCGACATCCTCCAGCCTTGCTACTACCGCCCGATGGCCGGGAGGCAACAGAACCAAGCACCTCCACCCACCAGCCCACACCCCACCAACCAGTCAGTCACCGTGGAGGCCGACCAACACCGGCCAGAGGCCCCCACCTCAGCACCCCCGCGAGCGCTAAGACCAAGACCCAGGAGCCATGTCCAGTGTCAATATGGCCGATCGGGCCCGGAGACGCCGGCCACCCGCCGCGGCCTCTCGCCGACGCCCGGACGCGGCAAGGGGCCACCGGGGAGCAAGCGACAAGAACCCGCCCGGGGAGATGGAAAAGGCAGCAGCGCCCGCCAACCACCGGCCGACCACAGCCCCCCCCAGCCGGCACCGACGGCAGCGGCCCCCCCCGGCCAAGCCCCAGCCAGGGCCCCAGCCGGGGGGCACGCCGCCCCAGAATCCCGAGCCCCAGGCCCAGCCCAGACCCCCCCAGAGCAGCACAGCACCAGGCCAGTAACCCGTGTCCGACAGCACGACCCCTCTAAGGCGCCGCATGCAGCCACTAGGAGTCACCACACAAAGCCCCCAAAGTCCCACCCCAGGCGAGGGTCACGGCACCTACCGCCGAACCACAAGCGGACCCACCCCCAAGGACCTCCCCGCAGTCACCACCAACCCTTAAGCTCCACATCGGCAACCGTGTCCCACAGAACGGAATCAAGGGCCCGACCCCACTAGGTGATGGAACTGATCAAGGGTGACCAGAAAGATTGATCAGATGTGGAGGCAGATGCCGTTTCTAGACCAATGTAATCCAGAAGGAGATCTCTATATTGATTAATATTCAGAGTATTTTTATTTTTCCAGTTCAAGAGTATATTTTTCTTAGCGATGCATAAGGCGATGTGAAATAATTGCATAGACTTTGTATCCATGGTAACTTCATCTACATTTCCCAGCAAGCAAACTGTGGGAGCAGGTGTGATATTACATTTCAGACACTTTGATAGATCTTCACATATCTGGTACCAATATTTCTTAACAGGTGGGCAGAACCAAAGAGCATGAATATAATTGTCTGGTATATTGCTTGTACATTGTAAACAGGTATCAGACGGCGTATAACCCATCTTGAACATCCGTTGCCCTGTATAATGCACTCTATGAAGGATTTTATATTGTATTAATCGTAGATTAGGATTTTTAAGAAATTTAAAGGTTCTTAATGAAATTTGAGACCAGAGGTCTTGGTCAATTGAGATGGACAAGTCCATCTCCCATTTTGAAATAGGAAGGGCTATTGATTCATCTATTCTATTTAATGTTTTATATATTTTAGATAGCAGTTTGGGAGGGTTAAGATTAAGGAAGTCTAATACTTTTCCTGGAATTTGTAAATCAACTGTATTGAGCCTAAATTTATTTTTTATAATTGATTTAATTTGTTGGTATTCTAAGAATTTATTCTTGTTAATTCCGAATTGTGTAACCAATGTATTAAATCGGATAAAGTCTGTTCCATCAAACATATGCTCCAGGTATTCAATTCCTTTACAACTCCAGCCTTGAAAGTTGATCATGCATTTTTTTTGTAAGATATCCGGGTTATTCCAGATGGGTTTACGCCTGCATGGGACTAGTAAAGTCTTTGTCATTTTAAGAAATTCCCACCAAGCTGTCAGAGAGGAGCTGATATTAATACTTTTAAAACATTCATTTTGTTTTATATTTGAGCTAACAAAAGGTAGATCTGACAGTTTTATAGGGTGAATTTTTTTCTAACTTCTCCGTTTATTTGTAATTTAATCTTGAAATTATGAATAATTAGGGGCGTGTCCGTTCGATTGACGGGTCCTTCTAGGCTAACGTTGGTGGCTAATGGTGGCTAACTGTAGCTAATAGCTTGCTCCGTAGTCTGCTTGCTGAGCTCTTCCCAGCCTGGGAATAATGTAAAGACTTCAGTCATTTGGTGTTTCTGAACTCCACTATCAGTTGCCTCTGCAGTTTTTATTCGGTTTTGGATGTTAATCTGCAATTATTGGGCAAAGGTGGCTTGCCGTGATGTTGAATACAGTAACAGAGCATCCAAGAAGTCTCTGCTTTGGGGGGAGGCTTCATACCAGCTATGTTTAACCAGCTGTGGGGGGTCTCTGTCAGGTGGCAGAGAGGAATGCTGTTCTGGTCGGAGCTTTTATCTCTTTCTACACGCGAGTTGGAGCAGGTGATCGGTCGGGTAGCAGCAGAGCAGCAAAGTCGGCAGGACCGATAAACCACAGTATCCAGAGCGGCAGACGGCTAGATGATCGGGCTGGAAGACTACAGAGTTGGATTCTAGACAGACTGGATGATCGCTGGTTAGATCAGTACTGGTGTGAGGAACACAGCTGGAGGCATGAACTAATGGATGAGATGTGATTTGAGAGGATCTGAGTTTTCACGATGACTTTGTGACTGCTTTTTGCTGGATGTGTTGTCAAGATGAGCCCGTCTATGTCCTCACCCTCCACCGATGGTAATGAAAATAACACCATTTTAAGCCGTATTGACCAGACCCATTTTGGTTTTAGTATAACTATCTGTTTTCTCTACTCGAGATGTATCTGGATCTAAAGTGATCGTTGATGAAAAACGGGGTAAAAGTCTCTCAACCAAGGTCTTCTGGCTGAAACCGACTAGCTTGTAGCTACGTCGGCTCAGAGCGTTAACCCTCCCCCCCAGCCTCACAGCGCCACTCTCAGCTCCACCTCTTTGCCCATTTTTGGAGTTTCTGAGAGTGACGAGGCAAGTGACGCGGACAAGATTGCGGCGATGATGACTGCCTAGTTGGCTTCATTTTTGCTCTTCAGAAACCTATGGGTGACGTCAACGAGGGTTTGTCTATTATATGTACAGTCTATGGTTCACACTGAACGAGTTTGAAGCGTTGTGGGCATAAGGTGTTCATGTAAAGTCAATAGAGTAGTGCGCTGATGCACTTCAGGGGGTGCCACAGTTGAATAATCTGAACTTCTACGTCAATTCATACTACATCAACCAATCAGGAGTCTGGTTAAGGGGTGCTAGTTATTACCTTAGACTGACTGAAATCAGACTTTTGAAATGCATGTAAACACCTTAGTTTGATTTGGTTCGAACCAAACTGGAGTTTCAGAAGCTTGACTAAGCTACCCAGATAATTCGATTGGAATTGGAGTTATCTGTAACCCACCCCCCATAAGGCTGCCACAAATCATTAATCACAGATTATTTTGCCGATTAGTCGACCAATCAGCTCACTGGAAAATGGTATGTTATTGCAGCCGGATGCGGCTGCTCTAATAGGAGCTTGTTACCTCTACGTGTGGTGTAGAATCTAAAATACTGACTATTAAAATGATAGCTCATTTAACATTTATGAACTAATTATAAGAGAAAACATTAGCGTTACAGCAGGCATATGACATGCTAAGGGTAATGAAATTAGTTGGAATGGGTATTTGTAAGAATCTGGTGATACAAAGCGTATCACGATACAAATATCACGATACAAATATCACCATACGATCTATTAAAGTACCATAAGGAAGACTATATATTGTGATTTTTAAAACTCAATTTAGCTGTAGAAAATGTGTCACAGTAGGCCTGGACGGTGTACCGGTCCATACCGAAAACCGGTGTTTATTTTCATTATGATATGAATTCTTAATATACAGCTATACCAGTGAATAGCTCAGACAACTTCCGGAACGTTTAATGTGGGGAAATGTTTAAGTCAGGTCCGATTTCACTGCTACACGCTCTTAACCACAGTGTGAAAAATAATGTTTTTAACTAAGTACAGCTGCTGGCAGGAGGTGTCAGAGCGAAGCACACAATGCTGATGAAGTAATTCCAAAAAGAGGACTTAGGTCTGTAGTTTAGAAGTGTATTGGCTTTAAAAGGTCAGACGAGAACCTAATGGCATATCTTTTACAAGCGCCAATGCAAGTAACCAGTAGGGGGGAGTGTTGAGCTCTATTTCACCATCTGTAGGTTAGGGCTGCACAATTAATCGGCTTTTGAGCGTGATCATGATTTTGGTGGCCACAATTAAATGAACCTGATCGTGAACGATATTTACATTCAAAATGCGAGCTTCACTGCGTGCCTCTTCATCATACACTGCCTCAACCAATAGTCTGCCAACCACCAGGGGGCAAACAAACGCATGGCTAAAGCCTCATTAAGCTGACCAAATAAAAACCGCGCACACGCCACTCAGCACTCATAATGGCTGCACTACGCTGGCTACGTAGCAGGTGAAAAACAGTATTTGAGCAATGTAGTAGGTCCAAATCTCCATTATAGATCTGACTAGTAAGCAGAAAGTTCCCGAAAGTGTACTACCGCCACAGTAAGCAGCCGGTGGATGCTACGCTATCCCACAATGCAGCGGACGCCCCGAAATCATAGAAGAAGGACCTAGCTAAAAATGGCTACAGACAAACTGTCAACCATTGACACCGCCGCAGTTTCGCAGATAAATGTACATGTAGCGATGTTACTGATTACAGTAATTGTTTTTTGACTGATTAAACATTTAAGTTGTGAAGTCATACCAGACAAAATAACGGCTAGAGGAGGCGGGACCACAGGCAAACGTAACGTAAACATCTGGGTCAACAGAAGTCATATGGGTCAAAGGACATGCAAAATGGTGGAGCAGTATGTCTGATATCATGCCTATTACGCGATCGTTTGCTATGCAGTATTACATTAACAGGTGAGTAATAGTTGCTACGTAGCATATAGAAAATACTAAGGTTTAGGATGCAGGGAATGTCAAAGGCCTTTTCTGTATAAGCTGTAATTGTTTCCCATAAATTGCACTTTGAGATTGCACTCTGCAATAACATATTTAGCTTGTACTTTTAAATATATATATATATATATATGTATTTATATATATATATATTGGAGTTAGTTTTTGTTAGTTTTTGTTAGTTTTTTTGCATTATTAATCATCTATTCTAATCTAAAGTTTTATTTTTGACAATTTTTTGACACATTTTTAAAAGTTTATAATTGGTGCAATAAAAATAGATATTTTACAGAACTGGATGAATGATCGTAATTAATAATCGTGATTACAATATTGATCAAAATAATCGTGCAGCCCTACTGTAGGTACACACGGTAAACGGCGGCAAAACCAGTAGGAAATAAATCATTCAAAGCGGTAAATATGTTTTACATACCATCTACGATACTTATGTCGTCTTTTTTTCTGTTATCTAAAAATCAACCAGCTAATTAACTCCTACCCTCGCAATGTTAATTTTACTTCTTCTTTGGCAAAATCCAGTCTGAGTCTATACTCTGCCCCCTAGTGGGACTCTTCAGTACTACATGCAAAGCCAGTACAATAGATGATGTGGATATGAACGGTTTGTAAACGTTGTTTTTTTTTTTTACCATGGTATGAGAACTTTGCCATACTGCCAAGCCCTATATCACAGCATTTCAAAAACTCCAACCTGTTTCATACTTTAAAAAGTTCCAGTTTTATTACTACATCTAGTCATTCCACTGGAACTAGGAAAGTGAAAACAGCCACCAACTACTAGTTATACTTTTAATTTTATCACAAAAATTACTGTCATCATTAATATTTTCATTCAAATCCTTCTAAAAAAAAAAGATAAATAGATGATTTGCTTTTAAAAATCGATACATAATCATGACACATAATATTGGGATATATTGCCATGTAGATATTTTCTTACATTCCTACAAATTACTATCAGTATTGTTAATGTTGCAGCTATCAAGTAATACAGCAGCATCTTCAGTCAGAAGCTTCATCCAAACCACTGTAAAACAGAAAAATCCTTCCTGCCCACAGCCATTTAACATCTAAAGTCAGTCTAAAAATGACATTCTGACAAAATAAGTAATTCATTTTTAAGGTAATAAAAAAATAATAAGCAGCAGGTTTTGTTGATGTCCTGTAAACAGGAGCAGGTAAGCGCTGGGCTTTCTGTTCCATCTATGAACAGATCAGAAACGAGCGTTTAGTCAGCAGCTTAGGCCGTAGAGGACGTCACATGAGAGAATCTGGACATTTTCATCTATCTATGAATGCTCCCTGATGCCCTGGAGAGAATTTAAAAAGCTGAGATGTTAGTGAGAAAGAGGGCAACACCCTACCGCTGATGCTAATGTTAGCAGCTAACGAGCCAATCAGCTTACAGAAGCTACTGTCCCTCCTTATCGTCAGCCACAGTGGCCGTCCTTTTAAGATGCTCAACCAACACAGTTGTGCTGCCATGGAAACCAGCTTTTACTTTGTGAATTTTGTAACAAACATTCTTCTCTTTATATTTAATAAAACTATCCAGAACTTTAGAGCTCTGTTGGCTCACCATGATACTACTGTTTGGGCTTTTCCGGTGATGTCTCGGCTGACCCTGATTGCCACATCTGCGGATGTGCGTCAGGTGCAAAAGGGCAGACAGAGCAGCAAAAGGTACAGCAAACATTTTAGGAGAAAAACAAAGCTTGAAAAAATGAACATTAACAATTTCTCCATTTGGCGAATTGATCAATCGTGGCAGAACTCCATTTTCTTCTTTTTGATATAACAGAAAGTTAACTAGAAAGTTAATTGTTGTTCTAGACCAAGGGTATCAGACTCATTTCCATTTAAGGCCACATCAAGGTCATAGATTTCCTTAAAGGGCCGGTTGTGGCAGAAAGTATCGATCAAACTTTTGAAATATTAATAAATATCTGTCTCTGTATTCAAAGAGTACTTCTTAAAATCATATAATTCTGAATATCTTTTCACAATGTTGTGATTTAGGACTATTCAAATAAAGACTTATTTGATTTGACTGATAAATCACTATTTAGGTGTAGATATATAGAATTCAAAGGTTCTATTAATATGGTTTAAAGGGCCACATAAATGGGTATGGCGGGCTGGATTTGGCCCCCAGGCCTTGTGTTCTAGACCAATATGGCAAGAAATGTTACCTAAAGCAGTATTTAACAAAATTGTTGAATAATTGTCTATCTTTCACACACAGTCAGCTGTCCTGTTTTCACTGTTTGTTGATGACAAACTTGTAACTCTGCAGGGGATGAAGACTCGAAAAAGGATCAGAAATTTAGGAAGAACAAGAAGAAAGAAGACGACCAAGCATCTGATGGTATGACTTCAAATGATCCACAACAGACATTTACATGGTCTGGGCTCCTTTTGCCTGAATCGCTGCATCAGTGCAGTGTGGCGGGGAGATGATCAGCCTGTGGTTCACCTGAAGTGATCAGGAAGCCCAGGTTGCTATAACAGCCTTCAGCTCATCTTCATCATTAGCTTAGCATCATTGGCTCTTGCCAATACTCCATAGATCCTCTGTAGGGTTCTGGTCGTAGCAGTTTGCTGACCAGCCAATGACAGGGCCATCATGGTTAATAAAGTGGGTGACTGTGGCTCAGTGGTAGAGTAGTTGGCTTGCAATCTGAGGGTCATAGGTTCGATTCCAGCGATGTCGATGTGCCCCTGTTAACAACACTTAACCCCAAAAATTGTACATCGTCCTACCGAGCCATGTTGGCTATCGGTGTATGAATGGGTGAATGTGGCTTCAATATAAAGCGCTTTGAGTGGTCAGTAACACTAGAAAAGCAATATAAGCTATATAAGTTCAGTCCATTTACCATAAAGCAGCTGTTGGTACCTTTAGCAATGTGGGCCGAAGATGATACAGCTGGTCAGCAGATGAAAGCATGAAGTACTCCAAATGTCCTGGTAGTTTTGCTGCATTGACTGTGGACTTTAGAGAACTGAGTGGACCAGAACCAGCAGATGACATGGTGCCGCTGATCATTAATGACTGCAGAAAGCTCACTCTGGACTTAAAGCAATATGGATTCGGGTCCTCATCACCCTTTCTCCAGAGTCTGGGACCCTGACTTCCTATTGTTATTCAAACCTTACTTTCATCTGAAAACAGAACTTAGGATCACTGTGAGTCCAGTTATTTTTCTCCTTGGCCTTTTCCATCTCTGGTTTAGGAAAGGCTTGATGTGAGGAATGCAACATGTGTAGCCCATGTGTTGTATTCATCCATGTGTTGACTCCAACATCACTCCACTCCTGGTGAAACTCCACCAAATTCATTCTAGCAATCAATTCAATCTTCCATTAAGTGTTTCTGTGTTTGACAAATAATAATGCTCATCAAAGTGGGCTTGATCTATAAACTGAGTAAATATGAAAACTAAAGACATACATATAAATGTTTTATTGAATTTTTGAGACTGCTGTTTTTACCTAAATATAATGATACTTGTTTTCTCAGAATATTATGTCAGATATTTTCTTTTTTCCTGATATGACTTAAAAAGTGAACTGTTATACACTGGGGGAGCATTCCCCCAGACCCTCCAACAGGATTTTAGTGGTCACTTTTTTCACACCCTCTGAGTTTGTAGGTATGAACTTAAAAAAAAAAACTTTTTAACTGTAATACAAGACTGATAAATGTCAGTATAGTGTTGTTTATTATTGTCCAACTTTATTTACTTAAGCTAGCAAAGTTGCACAGGTTGACTAATACTTAATGTTTAAATATCACTTTACTCACAATTTCAAAAGTTCGTTAGTAATGAAGTCCTGGTCTGCTGTTTATTTCAACCATGTTTAAGTGTTAGGCTACCAAATTACAGAAGAGCAATTAATGTACAGTCGTGGCCATAAGGTTTGAGAATTACATAAATATTGGAAATTTGAAAAGTTGCTGCTTAATTTTTTATAATAGCAATTTGCATATACTCCAGATGAATTGCATAGTCCTTCTTTGTCATGAAAATTCCACTGCATTTCATTGTCATCTTGTGACCTTTTTTCAGTCACTGCAGCATACACAAAAATAAAGGAGACATGATTGTTGAGAGGAGCGAGCTAATGTGCAACAAACTGTGGTGGTCTTGTTAACAATGCAAATGTCGACATAACTCACCGGGAACTAGGCCTGGGTGATATTGCCTAAAAATAAAATATCTGATTTTATTGTTTTCAATTGGATTGATTGATTGATTGATAAACATTCTTCTACGGAAGCTCAAGGGAGCCAAACATGTGCCATTACACAAAAACTTGATTTACTTTTTTTTATATAATCCCTCGCACAAACATAATTGGAATTTATTCATTCAATTGATTTATGTTTTGTTGGTTTTTTTCATGCTGCTCCTTGTTCATCTACCCTCACCATGGTTAAGCTAAGTTGATAACTAATAGCTGGCGTCGGCTAATCCGCTCTGATCACAGGGTATGCTCTAACTGTGATACAGAAGTTAATAATATTACCAGGTGAGTTGTAGGACAGGTGAGAGTTATTTGTTAGGGGAAATGCAATGTGTGGTTCTTTGTGATGAGGAAATACATTTGTTATGAGTAAATAGATGGTTGCCTGTTAACTGGTGCGATGAAGTGTGATGCTAGTCATACTACAGTACATAAACATGGGAGGAGGTGATCATGATCCTCTTTTGGATTTCGATGTGCTAGGTCATGATGTAATTTTGATAAAAAAATCGAGATTGTGACACCCTTGGTGTGTCTTGATGCTAATGTAATATTCAGGCAGAGGGACAGAGTCTTGGCAACAGATGCTCACACCGGACACTAATGGCATTGCCATAAATGCTAAAGGTCACAGAGTGATGGAAGCACAGATAAGAGAGTGAGGAACAAAGAAAATACAACTGGCAACTGATATTGTCATTGCAATAGTTACCAATATGATCTCCAGTGGAATTTTCTTCTGTTTTGCAGTTCTAAAAACAAGAATACCTGAAATACAGACAAAAAACAGGCTTGTATCCTTCACAAAAGAGTTGAGATCAGTGCAGGTTAACTCTCAACAAGACTTCAGGAAAGTAGCATAACCTACAGTGCATTTAAATCATTTGCTGATCTGCTGATAGTTTTTTTTTTTTTTTTTTCACTATATTGCAGGGTTAGAGTAAGTGACTGGGTCTGTATTTACCCTATGTCTTGCAGCTCAATGCTGTTGGGATTTTGAGTTCATTACCTGTTTGGGAATGTTACACCTTGATTTTCCATATTTAACTTTTTTAATTCAGTTCAATTTGTTTCAGTAGCGGAAATTAACAATAGATGTCATTACAAGTACTTTACAAGAAAAATCATTTCAATAAAATTATACAAACATTTGGAGTTTTCTACTCAAGGAATCCCAGCAGGTTGCATCAAGTCATTGACGTGACGTTGGGCCCTGTTGATGGAGACTCCAAGCACAGCAATCCTCCTCTTCACCAAGCATAAAGAAAAACTCCTATTTAACAGAAAGAAACCTCCAGCAGAACCAGAACCTGGCTCAGTACAAGTGGTCATCTGCCACGACCATCTGGCAGTTTGATAAGACAGAGCAGAGTTCCAGAAAGAACCAAAAAAAAATAGATTTAGGAGTACTTTCTATATTATATAAAGCAAAAAGTTGACCACAAGACATGGAAGATGCTCGGCCACTGGGAGCAGATGCTCCGCATCCAACATTGCATTGTAGCTGTGCAGTTTTAAAGTATTACTTTTCTGAGACACTGAATCTTGGGTTTTTATTATATATACAAGAAATATAGGCTTGAAATTTTTCTCTTTGAGTAAAGAATCTGTTTTGAATTTGACTCTCAAATGAGTGACCGACAATATAATTGATGGAAGAGAAAAAAAGATTTAAATAGACCTGTTGAACAGCATCTCTGAAGCCATTCTGATTAAGGGTCCTTGTCCATCTCTTCTCTCGTTAGATGGTAGCAGTGATGGCGGTCGGGTCATTAAGACAGTGTTAGAGCGATGGAGGGAGTCATTACAGTCCTGTTCAAGCTTGTCTCAGGTCAGTCTTTAAAACTCGTATAAACATCATCTCCATATCTAGACTGCTTGTGTAAACATATTGCTGTGCCTTTTCAGGTATTTGTTCACCTGTCCAGCCTGGAACGGAGTATTCTCTGGTCTCGTTCGGTCCTCAATGCCCGCTGCCGTGTCTGTAGACGCAAAGGAGACGCAGACAGCATGCTGCTGTGTGACGCCTGTGACCGAGGTCACCACACCCACTGTTTGAGGCCTCGTCTAAAGGTAAATCGCATTTATTCGTCCATACTATCCTTTTACACTTTACCGTGGGGCAAAAAAGTATTTATTCAGTCACCAGTTGTGAAAGTTCTCCAACTTAAAAAGATGGGAGAGGCCTGTACTTTTCATCATAGGTATACCTAGACTATAAGAGACAAAATAAGAATAAATAAATCAAGAAAACTACATGGTCTGATTTTTAAACAAATTATTTGCAAATTATGGTGGAAAATATGTCTTTTGTCACCTACAAACACGGCAGATCTCTGGCTGTCACAGACCTGTAACTTCTTTTATAAGAGGCTTCTCTGTCCTCCAGTCGTTACCTGTGTTAATGGCACCTGATTGAACTGGTTATCAATATAAAAGACACCTGTGAAAATCCTCAAACAGCCAAACTTTACTATGGCAAAGACCATATAGCTGTCAAAGGACACCAGAAAAAAGATTGTAGACCTGCACCAGGCTGGGAAGACTGAATCTGCAATAGGTAAGCAGCTTGGTGTGAAGAAACCAACTTTGGGAGCAATTATTAGAAATGGAAGACGTACAAGACCACTCATAATCTCCCTTGATCAGAGGCTCTACCAAGATCTCACCCCGTGGAATCAAAAGGATCAGAACAAATGTGTGCAACAATCCAAGAACCACACGGTGGGACCTAGTGAATGACTGCAGAGAGCTGGGACCAAAGTAATACAGACCATTAGTAACACACTGAGCCAGCATGGACTCAAATCCTGCAGTGCCAAACCTGTCCCCCTGCTTAAGCCAGTACATGTCCAGCCCTGTCTGAAGTTTGCTAGAGAGCATTTGGATGATCCAGAAGATAGAGAGAATGTAATATAGTCAGAGGAAACCAAAATAAAACATTTTGGTGAAAGCTATGTGTCATGTTTAAAGGAGACATATTCTGACTATTTTTCCACAATTTAAAATAGGTGTAAGAGTTCCAGAAAACATGTTTCTGAAGTTGTTTCCTGGAAATAACTTGTAGGAAACAATAGTTACCAACCTGTATTTCTCTCTGTTTCAGCCCCTTGCAGATTGTGCTGTTTTCTGCTGATCATTATATATTAATGAGCTGCTGTTAACTTGGCCACGCCCGCCACTCACATAATGACTGTTATCACTATGTGTGAAAGTTATGTACATGGCAGCTGCAGTAGTTCAACCATACACACAAAAAAGGGAATTAAACCCTACAATAAAAAAAAAAGAGTTCAACCAAACATGTTTGAACCAGAATCTTCTCTTGTAGGAGGGGAGTCTCCTGCACAGCAAATTCAAAAGTGCAGATTTAACACTATCATAGTTGAAATCAGCACTCATGCAGAGTTTATATGGTGACCACTGTGGTCAACTCAGATAAATAACTCAAGAAATGATAAAACATTTTACACCATAAAGGTTGCACTTACTCTGTTGGTGTTAATAATAATAATAATACAGATGGGAGCACTGCTCTCTCACAAACACAGACCAATACCACCCACTGGAACACAAGCTTAGTGTTATCAGGACCCTGCAACACAGAGCTGATAACATACCCACCAGCTCACAAGCCCAAGGGGAAGAACGCAAGCACGTGAAAGACACCCCCACAACTTGTGGTTACCCCAGCTGGACTTTTGCTAAAACTGCAGCTACTTCCAGAAGGAAAGCCAACAAAGTGGTTCAAAAAGAAAACAAACAAAACAATGTAGTCATTCCATATGTGTCTGGGATTTCTGAAAAACTCAGGAGGATTTTTAACAAACACAGCATCCCTGTGTATTTCAAACCCAGCAACACACTCAGACCGAGACTAGTACATCCCAAGGACAGAACACCACACGCACACAAAAGCAACCTGGTGTATGCAATCCAATGCAATGAAGAATGCAAGGACCTCTACATTGGTGAAACCAAACAGCCACTGTACAAACGCATGTCCCAACACAGGAGAGCTAACTCCTCAGGCATGGACTCTGCTGTTCATTTACATCTCAAGGATAAAGCCCACTCCTTTGAGGACAGCAATGTCCAGATATTAGACAGAGAGGACAGATGGTTTGAAAGAGGAGTAAAAGAAGCCATCTATGTAAAAGTAGAGAAACCATCGCTAAACAGAGGAGGAGGCCTGAGACATCACCTATCTCCAATTTACAATGCTGCCCTTTCATCCCTCCCTAGGAGACTCAAACAAATTAGCCTCTAATAACAGAAACAACTGTGACTCCAACGACTGTCGTTATAACACAATAGGGCACTAATGAAGCCGAAACCTAACCTCCACCAATAGGCGGCACGCCAACGACCGTCGTTAAGACGTGGAGCACAAAGGATCCAATGACATAATCAGTCTTGTAAAAGCCCTCCAAGAGGTTAAATAGCTGAGTCTCCACACCAGTTAGTTGGACCAGTCCCAGCCTGGTCAGCGGCGAGCATGAACTGATGAAGCCTCTTGGATAAGAGGTGAAACGTCTTCCAAGACAAATTACATAGTCCAGTTGCATTCAAATTGAAATTTCCTTGAGACACTTAAACTGACCACCTTTCTTTTTTAAGAAGCCTTCCAGAGTCTGCTGATTGGATTTTGTTTTTGGTGGCATCTTTCTCACACCTCTGGGTAGGAAGAAACCATGATAAGGAGAAGATTACTAATACTTTTTATTATTATTGTTACAACTACTACTATTATGTGACTGGGAGCGCTGCTCTGGCGTCTGCAAGCACTTCAGTGACCGGATCAATAAAGTATCTTTGAATTGAATTGAATAATAAGCAGGCTATAGTATTTTTTCAGACATTTGCTCAAATATAATATTACTTTACTACTACTATTATCACTAAATTATCCTAATTATAAAACATATAAAGTAGCAATAAAAACTGATTTGCACAGCCAAAAATAAAAAAACAGGCAATACAAGCTGGCATAGTATGGCATCAACGGGCTTTCTGTGGTTGTAAATCTCTTATTTTCAGTTCATGACACATTCACAGTGCAGTGGTGGCTACACAAATAAACAGAAAATAATTCTCCCATATAAACAAACGAAAACACACTCTTACGAATCCGTTTTTACTAATTGAACGCTTGAAGGGAGGACTGAATTACCAAAATGACGCTCTGCTTCTCGTCTATGAAGGCTCCGACAGCCTGGTTTAACAACAACACCGCTGTGGACTTAGCCTTAACCGCATCGTCCATTTAGCTAGACCTGAGTCAAGAGCTCCATGATAACACTGGGTACAACTTAAGTGGGCGGAAGGATATTAGTTCAGTGGGACCGGCCAAAAGTATATTAAAGGACCGGGCGGAGCAGCAGAGTTTGAAAGCTAACCCAGTTCACATAGCGTTCTGGCAGAGAATAGAGCCGTGTCACAGCAGGACTCAAGCTGAAGCATGAAAGGGAAAATACGATGGGCGTGCTAACTTCGTGCACAGCATTGCGCAGAATCACATTCTGGTCATAAATTAGTAGCCGGCTGGACTTCATTGAGTAGTCGGCTATATAGCAGGCAGCCGGTGCTTGTGGAAAGCCCTGAAAGAATGCTGATTTGCATCCAAAGAACACCATACCTACTGTGAAGCATGGGGGTGGAAGCATCATGATTTGGGGCTGTTTTTCTGCAAAAGGACATAGGAGGCTGATCTGTGTAAAGAAAAGAATGAATGGGACAATGTATGGTGACATTTTAAGAGAAAACCTTCCTTCAGTAAGGGCATTGAAGATTTTTTTCAGCATGATAATGATCCCAAACACACCGCCTGGGTAACAAGGTGGCTTCCTAAAAAGCATTTTAAGGTCCTGGAGTAGCCTAGCCAGTCTCCCCATCTCAACCCCATGGGAGATCATTGGAGGGAATGGAAAGTACCAGTACTGGTATCGGTGCATCCCTACCTTAGATCAGAGTGTGTGCCGATACTGAGTACCAATGCCGATACTTCTACGTCTCAAAAAAATGCAATGAATTGGAAGTTTTTATTGTCGTCTCTGCTTGTTACAACAGATAGGGGAGAATTAGATAACAAACCAAAACAAATATTAAAAAGGACCACAAAACTATAATTTCCAGTTAAAAGTAAACAGATCTGTGAAATTATTGCAGAGTTTCAACATTTTAATTATCGGTTAATTTCAATATCGATGCAAGTATATTAGACTGTTTTGGGGTCGATACTTGTATCGGTGCATCCCTACTTATTTTCCACCCTAAATTGCAATAATTTCATTAAACATCAGACCGTGGGATTTTCTGGATTATTTCTTTCCCATTTTGTCTCATAGTTGAGGTACACCTATGAGGAAAATTACAGGCCTCTCATAATTGGGAAAACCTGCATAGTTGGCGGCTGACTAAATAAATTTTTTGCCCCACTATATACCAGCATGTATTAACATATGAGGTGAAATGACCCGACTTTCCTGCAGCATGTTCCAGAGGGGACCTGGTTCTGTCCAGACTGTCGACCCAAACAGAGATCCAACCGTGTTCCATCCCGACAGCGCTCCTCTATAGATGAGGAGGAGGAGGAAGATGAAGACAATGAGGAAGAGGAGGAGGAATCTGAAGAGGAGGAGGAGTCTGAGGAGGAGGAGGAAGAAGAGGATGAAGAGGAGGAGGTAGCTGTGAGGTAAGTTCCTGTTTGTTCCATTTTTAGGGTGATCAACCCAAAGTAGCCCTTTAATCCTCTCTGCAGTGCCAAAAAGAGCCAGACAGCGCCCCCTAAAGCCAGACCCCAACAAGCCACTCCCAAAGGTCAACAAGCTCCGGCCAAGAGCAGCACCACTTCATCTGGGAAAAACTCTTCAGCCTCAAAGTGTGTGTTTTATTTATTATTTGTTAAAATCCTGATCCTGGTTTCCAGCTGTTTTCACACAGTTAATGATTGTCCTCAAACACAGAACCTCCGGGAAGAAAGCTCCTGCGTCAACCTCCAAGGCAACAGTGACAACAAGTGATAAAGCTTCGTCCCGTTCAGGAAATCGTGGCAGCACCCGTCTGAGTAATGAGGTCATCACCCCAAAGAGTCAGGCGAGAACTTCACCTGGTCAGAGAGAGGTCAACAAGAGGTCGTCAGCAGGTAGAGCACCATCTGTCCTCACCTGCTGCCAAAGTTCAATTCAAATTCTTCTTTTATTTTATTTAATACTTTGCTTTTGAATATCAATACAGTATTGTGACATAAAATATTGTGATATACTGGAATATCGTCTTGCATCCCTAGAATTGTAAATGTAGGCACCAATGTATATTCTTATGAAATATACTCGACTAAATATGAAATTACTGAGAACTTTGGATTCATACATCTAAAGAAGTCTGAAATTGTTTATGAAAAATGTATAGGAACCCTGAATATTACACGGCGGTGTCTGCCACCTAAAACCCATTCCTGTAGACACACTGGAGTCGGACATGGAGAGAACCTGAGCCTACACTTCCACTCCCCAGTCAAACTCTACTCTTAGGATTTTGTTTTACTAATCAACAAGCAACTTCCATGTCACTGCAAACGGGATCTGGGCAGATGTGTGATATGTGTCCGTGATGGAATGTTTGAACAGGTTAAGAGAAATCCATGCAGCTAATCTTTTGAACTGGAGCCTGTCCCTGTTTCCTCCCACAGAAACCGCTCCTCCCAAACCGTCTAAGACTGTCCTCCCAGTTCTCCCAGCAGCATCTTCCTCCTCCTCCAGTCGGCGCTCTTCAGGGAGGAATCAGGGCGTCCATGAGCTGTCGGCCTGTGAGCAGCTGACAGTTGAGCTGGTCAGACATGAAGACAGCTGGCCCTTCATGAAGCTGGTGTCAAAGACTCAGGTACAAAAACCTCCCCATCAGTCATGCAGAGCTAGTTTAGATTCAGCTTTCTTTACCACATAGGAAAATAATACTTTGAGTTAAATGAGTCAAAGTACTTCTACCTGCTGCCTGACCTCACACAACAGCTCTAGCTCTTCATGTGCCAGTTAGGAGACGTTCCTGTTGTCATAAGAGTTTAGACTTTAGTCAGAATGTACCTTCATTTACTCCAGAGCAATTATAAGGCCCTGGTTGGTGTTTAGCAGCACTGTTTCTATTCAGCTATGGAAGCCATACATACAGGTGTCTCATGTTTCCTCCATGTGTGTGTGTGTGTGTGTGTGTGTGTAGGTTCCTGACTACTATGATATCATTACCAAGCCAATTGCTCTGAGCACCATCAGAGAGAGAGTCAACAACTGTGAATATCAGACAGCAGGTGAGAAAGACGATTTCTTTAAATCTTTTAGGCTTGCAGTCAGTTCAGAATGAGCAGTTAAACAGTGTAAAGTTTGTAGATTCTTTCAGTTTTCTGTCTTGTTTTTTTCTTAATATTCATCTCTTTGCAAAGATTCACTATGGTGACTAATTTCAAGCTAATTTAGTAATGATTATATACCAGGGTTTATGTTACAGCTGTACAGACACCTTGACATGGAGACATCTGTTTCAGTGAGTTGAATGTTGTTCGCTGTGGTATTTATCAGTAAGTACAATCAGATGCAGCTAAACAGAATGGTCTGATGGCAGATTTCATTCAGTGTAAATATACAGCTTGACATAGAGCATAGTGCAGGCGCCCCATGTACAGAGGCCTCAGTCTTCAACACCGTTCAATCCCTGGTTCGAGTCCCGCTCCGTGGACCTTTGCTGCTTGTCTTCCCCCACTTCTCTCTAAACTTTGAAATTAAGGCCACTTTGGCCACAGACCAAAAGTTTGGAAACTCCTTCTCATTCAGTTTTCTTTATTTTCATGACTGTTTACATTGTAGATTCTCACTGCAGGCATCAAAGCTATCAATGAACACATATGGAATTATGTAGTACTTTTACAAAAAAGTGTGAAATAACCTGGCCTCCGAACCCAATTGAGATGAGTTGGGGTGAGCTGAACCGCAGAGTGAAGGCAAAAGGGCCAACAAGTACTAAGCATCTCTGGGAACTCCTTCAAGACTGTTGGAAAACCATTTTGGTTACCTCTGAAGCTGAAGAGAATGCAAAGCAGTAATCAGAGCAAAGGGTGGCTACTTTGAGGAATCTACAATATTAGGGATGGGAATCTTACAACATCTCACGATTCAATTCGATTCCGCTTCTTGGGGGACGATTCGATTCAGAAATGATTCTCGATTCAAATCAAAAAAAATGTATTAATCAATAGTCTTTCATTCATCATTTGTGTTTGTAATACGCACAACTTGATCTGCCAAGTGTCTGTGATGAAGTGAGCCATGAATGTAATAGGGCATCAACACAAAATGGATTTTACAATCTATGTTGAAAGAAGGGAACTGGTTAAAAAGTAACAAGACATGAAATTGCAAATGGACATCCAAGACCTTTTATTTTTTTTTTTTAATTCAAATTTTTATTATGGAACGACAAGGAGGGCGTGTATCTCCTCCATTTACAAAAGGTGGTACAGACATTTACTAGCATCCATTCAGTTTAACATATTGATCCATATTACATACCCCTTCCTGTGTTTATCCTACCTCCGGTATTTAGTGTTCCATTTTTTATTTTTTTTTCCCTTCTTCCACCCCAGACCTTCTCAGAGGAACGGGGAGAAAAAAGAACAAACAAACTGGTACTACGTCATAAAAACTTTTGTGAACTGTAAAACAGAATACATCGAACAGAGTAGCTAAAGAACAGTGGGTGTCGCCTCATTTTCATTGTTTTCAGATCTGGAGTCCATGAAAGTTTGCCATGGGGTCCAGGATCTTTCAAATCTGTCCTGCTCCAGTTTCAGTGCAAATGTCAGTTCCTCCATCTTGCGAATGTCTTGGATGATGTTTATCCAGTCTTGTAGTGTGGGTGTTTTATCTGTCATCCATTTTCGAGTGATTGCTTTTTTGCTGGCAGTAAGCATTATATTGAACATGTATGTTTTATAGAACCCCTTTACACAATTTGGTCTTCTGCCCAGGAACAACATCTCAAAGTCCAGAACAAGATTGACCCCAATAACAAACTCTACACTTTGTTTAATTGTCTCCCAGAAGGAAAGTAGCTTAGGACAGCTCCAAAAAATATGAAAGTGGCCGGCTGGACTCGACCCACATAACCTCCAGCATGTTCTGTCTGCATTTCTGCCCCTCTGAGCTGGTGTTTTGAAGAAGCGTGTAGCAGTCTTCCAGGCAAATTCCTTGTAGGCTAGTGATGATGTACATTTCCAACAGTTATTCAAAATATCAGACCAATCCTCAATGTGAATTTGATCGTTCCTTTCTTTGTCCCATCTCTCCTTTATATATAGTGTATTCCCACCCGCCAAGATTTGTAGTTCGTTATACATTTTAGACGTTAATTTATTAACGGGAGTTGATTGATACGATTTTAGAAAGATGGTCAATATGTCGCCAAATGTTCCGTCTAGCTTATCTTTGTTTGTTTTTTCTAGATAATGCCGGATTTGTAGATAACGGAAAAAATCTCTGTTATCAAGGCCATATTTTTGCTTGATATCTTGAAAGGTCCTCAGACGACCTTTTTGATATAAGTCATTGTATTTTACCAAGCCCTTATCAATCCACTTTTTAAAAGTAATATCTGTTTTATTTGGGGTAAAATCTTGATCATATGCTATCCACCTGATTGGTAAACATGATTCTTTATTTTCTCTTACTAATTTTGACCAGGTCTCGAGTGCTGTTTCTGAACATGGATTGAGTTCTTTAAGGTCTTTTATTAAGTCTATATTTCCAATTGCTGCTTGCAAGGGGACACCAATGCTTTTGCATTCAATCTCCTTCCATTTTGCTTTATATGAGGGATCACACATTTCCACCAGTGGGATTATTTGTGCTGCTTTGTAGTAGTTATTCATATTTGGGAGTGAGAGACCACCTTTACTTTTATTTAACTGTAAAGTTTTAAATCTAGTCCTTGGCTGTTTCCCTTGCCAAATAAATCTTGAAATCAGTTTGTCAATTTCTTGGAACATAGATTTGGCTGGTTCTGCTGGTAGTGACTGAAAAAAGTATAGTAACTTTGGCAGCATCATCATTTTGATAGCCTCTATTCTCTGCATGAGACCCAAATAGGGTAACAGGCTCCACCTGGATATGTCGTTTTTTATTTTAGTCATTAATGGGTCATAATTTACTGAGACAATGTTCCTTGGGTCTTTAGGAATGGTTACTCCTAGGTATACTATTGAGTCCGTGTCCCAATTTATTTTGAAATTTTCCTTATCAATATTATTGGGTAAATATTTGAACGTCAAAACCTGAGTTTTGTGGGAATTCAGCTTATAACCTGAAAATTTCCCATACTCTATCAAGGTTTTATGTAATTCTGGGAGGGATTCCCGGGGTTTTGCTAAGTAGATTAGAATATCGTCTGCAAAAAGCGCTAATTTTTGTTCAGTATGATTTATCTTAATGCCATGTATTTTGGTGCTCTGTCTAATCCATTGTGCTAAAGGTTCAATAAATATGGCGAATAATAATGGGGATATAGAGCATCCTTGCCTGCACCCTTGCTCGATTTTTATTTCTTCTGATAATCCCCCGTTGATCCGAATCCTACCTGTAGGTTTGTTGTACAATTCCTGAATTATCTTTATAAATTTATTGGAAAAGTTGAATTGGGACAAGACTCTGAATAAAAATGCCCAGTCTACAGTGTCGAATGCTTTTTGGGCGTCTAGACCCAGTATTATTGCTTGTTCGTCAGTCCTCTTAATATGATTAATCACGTTTAGGGTTCTTCTAATATTATCTCTGGTACGTCTCTTTTTTATGAATCCTGTCTGGTCTAAATTTATTATATCTGGAAGAACATGTTCTAGTCTTTTAGCTAATATGGCTGTAAAGATTTTATAGTCTTGATTAAGAAGACTAATTGGACGGTAGTTTGAACAGTTTAGTTTGTCTTTACCTTCCTTTGGGATAACTGTAATCATTGTTTCCCTCCAGGAAGGAGGAATTTGCCCCCCATTTAAAACCCAATTAAATGTTCTCAAAAGAATAGGAGACAGCTCTTTTAAATAGATCTTATACCATTCAGCGCTGAATCCGTCTGGTCCTGGTGATTTGTTTAATTTTAAGTTATTTATTGCTTTTTCAATTTCTTGAGGCGTTATATTTTTGGTCAGGCTTTCATTTTGTTCGTTTGTTACAGTGGGCAGTAACAATTTGTTCAGTAGTGTGTTAGCTTCATCTTTTCCTTCTTGTTCTCTTAGGGCATATAATTTTTGGTAGTATTTTTCAAAGCATTTTCTTATTTCTGTACCGTTATATAAAACTTTATTAGTTGTTGGTTCTCTAATTTTATATATAGTTCTCTCCTCTTGTTGTTTTCTTAATCTGTATGCTAAAAATTTTGATGACTTGGGGCCAGATTCATAGTAACTTTGCCTTAGGAATAAAAGTTTCTTCTGTATGTTGGTCTGCAATTCATGATCAATTTCGTCTCTGATTTGTTTTATTTTTTGTGTAATTTGTAGATCTACTTTGTTTTTATTTTTCCTCTCTAATTCGGTCAAGACATGTTTTAAATTGTTTAATTTTTCTTGTTTTGTTTTTTTTATAAGAGATGATTTTGCAATTATTTTTCCTCTCAGGACAGCTTTACATGCATCCCATAATATTGCAGGTGAGACTTCTCCATTGTCATTGTCCTGCATATATGTCTGAATTTCTTGCCTTAACTCCTCTTTAGTTCTGCCCTTGAGTATACTAGAATTAAGTCTCCATAAGAACGGGGTTTTTGTTTTGTTAACATTTACTTCTATATGAAGTGGGAAATGATCAGAGAGGTCCATCAGCCCAATATGACATTTTTCTACTCGTCCTACGTCCTTGTTATACATGAAGAAGTAATCAATTCTAGAATATGTATGATGAGCAGCCGAGTAGAATGTATAGTCCCTCTTTCTGGGATTGAATTCACGCCAAACATCAATTATCCCCAACTCTTTGATCATCGTCCTGATCTTCCTATCTAAGCTGCTATTAATTCTGGGTTGTTTAGAGGTATCTTCAGAGGGGTTTAGTCTTATGTTAAAATCACCACCGCAGACTACTAAGCCTTGTGATTTAGTTATCATCATATCGAAAATATGTTTGTAAAATAACCACTCCGAGCCTGGTGGAGCATATACATTGACAAAAGTAATTTCTTGTCCCTCGAGTCTGCCCACTACTATGTTGTATCTGCCTTCCTTGTCTTTATATTCATGGATCATCTCAAATGTGATCCTCCGAGATATTAAGGTCGCCACTCCCCTTCTACGACCTGTTTTGTGTGATGAACTAAAAACCTGATTGAAGCCCATTCTTCTAAGTTTATTATGCTCTACCTCTGAGAGATGGGTTTCCTGGAGGAATAACACCTCTGCTTTTTCCTTTTTCATCTTTCCCAATATTTTCGCCCTTTTTATAGGATTAAGAACTCCTTTTACATTGTAGGTTACAATTCGCAGTGGAGATAATGAAGTCATTGGTTTATATAACATTGGAAATTCCAAGCAAGTGAAATAGGTGACAACCCTAGACTACTCAAACAAAGAACTGAGAACAAACAGAACATTTTAGCATTGTAAATTAAGTTCACACGCATCCATTTAAAGACTTCCTTTCTTTTGGTCTTGTTAATGACCTCAGTGATGTTATAGTTTGTGAGCGATTTTGAGGGAAAACCAGCGCAACTCCATGGTTGCGAAGGGCCCCCTGGTGGCGTTACCTGTTTATAGCGTCCCATTTTCTAGACGGTGTGGTCCCCGACTCCAAATAACGTCAAAAGGGATGAAGCGTTATTACCCAAAACAAAACAGACCGGGATATGCTTGATCCCTCCGCTCCTATGGTTGTGCTTGTCCTCTTCTAAACCCCTCCAGTTTCTTCTTATATTCCTCCCGCGCTCCATTTCGTGGATGATCCTTGTCATTCTTTCCCGACTTGGTCCACATCGTGTTCTTGATTTTGTCGACCCACGTCGTAGATGGCTGAATGACGGTGATTTGGTAACCTCGATTCACCATGTCTTTTGTAGCTTCTGCCGCAGAGTTGTAGACACATGTGTTGTTCTCGTAGAAAACTCTCAACCTGGCCGGGAACGGGGTTTGGAATTTAATCTTCTTTTCTCTGAGGACCCGCTTCACTTCGAGGTACTCGCGTCGCCGTTTTAACACGTCTGGAGCATAGTCGTGATCCGCTATGACTTTTTTCCCTCCTAGCATGAAGCCTTTCTTTTGCCAGGCTCGTTTTAATATTTCGTCTTTGACCTTGGATGTGGCAAACCTAACTATTATTGAACGTGGGGGGGCTTCAGGTGGAGCTCTGGGTCCCAGAGATCGGTGAGCTCGCTCAATATTCAAGTCGAGCGATGTCGGAATATCCAGTTTCTCTCTGAGTAGATTCTCTATGAAAGCTGATAAAGATGGTGAGCTTTCCTCAGAGCCCTCCGCAATGCCGTGGAGCCTCAAGTTTTCCCGTCTCGATCTCCCCTCGAGCTCCACCAGCTTAGCCTCGAGCTCGTCCTGCACTTTACTTAGCTTCAGTGCTACCTCTTCGAGCTGCTGAACCCTGTTCTCCGCCTCCGAGATGCGCGTTTCTGCCTCGTCCAGTCTTTTGTTTACGTTTTTTATTTCCTCTTTAACCTCTCGGAAGCCCTCACTATTCTCTCGACGTGATTCTCTTAGTTCTTCGAGAATAGTTTGTAGGTTAGCTGTCTCGTTAGCTGAATCGTTAGCCGCTAGTGGAGCATCCAGGCCCGAGTGGTTAGCCATATCGTCTTCGTTCGATTCTTCCTCTCTTAACATTAGGTGTCGAGACTGCAAAGTGCTCTTTGATTTGATCTTGGGCATTTCGGCCCACTTTTAAGTTACTTAATATCCCGCACTTGCGTCGAACCTGTGATTTTCAGTAATATGTCGGGGAGCCACCTGGTTATGCTGTCGCCATCTTGCTTGCTCACCCGGAAGTCCATCCAAGACCTTTTAAACAAAATTTCTAGTCTTGAAAAAAAAAAATGCTGATATATTTTAAGAAGAAGAAAAAAATAATGTGTATTTTGTTTGTTCTTTGGTACATAGTAAAAAATACATTGAAAAATATTTAGTATGCACCAAATGTTGCTTATCAACCATCATTAAACAGAAATTTCTGGCTTATGATATTATTTTCATTGTTTTTGTTAGAAATTTTAAAAATCCTAACGTTATTGAACTCAGCATATATTTCGGACTTCCTAAGAAGCGCCACAGGTGTGCAGCACTGCTGGATGTTTATGTGTAGCTTATAAAGAAAGATCGCTCTTATATACTTGCAGATTTATAAAAAAAAAAAAAAAAACTTTAGCCAAGGGTGTCATTAGCATGGAGAAGACCTTTTAGACGGCCCAAATATTTACCTTCAGCAAAGACGGGGCGGGCTGGATTTCTCTTTCGTCTTTCATGCTGAAGCTTTAGCCTAGTGGCTCCAGCTAGCTAGCCAACGGCGCATCAGACCTGTCAATGCGACGGTGGCTGTTGCATGACAAACACTACGCGAAGCAAAATTTATAAAGGTTCAGAAAACATATTTTTTGAGAATCGATTCTCAAACATTTCGGATCGATTCTGAATCTTGTTAAATAGGAATCGAGATGCAGACGTGAATCGATTTTTTTTTTTTTTTTTTTTTTTTTTTTCTCACACCCCTATAGAATTTAACACATGTATTCAGTTATTTCACCCGTTTTGTTTAAGTACATACAGTAAATCCATACATCATGTGTTTATTCATGGTTTTGATGCCCTTTATTGAGAATCTACAATGTATTAATGAAAATAAAAAAAATGCATTGTATGAGAAGGTGTGTCCAAACTTTTGGTCTGTAATGTATATGTACATAGTGGGGGAAATCATTATTTGACCCCTCACTGATTTAGTAACTTTGTCCAATGACAGAAGTCTCAGAACAGTATAATTTTAATGGTAGGTTTATTTTAACAGTGACACATTACACCCCAAATAGAGAATTGAAAAAACAACTTTAATTTAAAAAAATTAGAAACTGAGTGAAGTAAGTATTTGAACCCTGTAACAGGAAAAGATTCAATACTTTGTGGCAAAACCCTTGTTTGCAAGCACAGAGGTCAAACTTGTAATTGATGGCAAGGTGTGTGCACATTTTAGGAGGAATTTTGGTCCACTCCTCTTTGCAGGTCATCTCTAAATCACCAAGGTTTCCTGGCTCTCTGTTCATCTTTGAGCTTCAGCTCCCTCCATAGGTTTTCTGTTGGATTAAGGTCCGGAGACTGACTAGGCCACTTCATGACCTTAATGTGCTTCTTCTTGAGCCTTAACCCTCAAAATAGGTGGGATCAAGTGTTCATCACAGCACATGTGAAGCTGTTTTAACACCAGACTACTAACAGCAGGTTAGGGTGTTCAGGGAGTAATCAGATTAACTAATTACAATTTTTTAATTTGACGTTTATTACGAGCAACATTGTGACTAGATATTGTAGTAGATATTGTCCCTCTTGCATATGTAAGATAATCAGCTACAGTTTTGAATATCAGAAAAAGATAAACTGAGTAAATGCAAAAAGCAGTTTTCAAATGATGATTCTATTCAATAAAGGGAAAAAGTCTGTAAGACACACTAATAAACCATAATAAGCTCCTAAACGTAACTGTTCCTTTCCTCGCTTGGCAGCAACACCTCCCATCTAGTGCTGCTAATGAATCATTTCACCAGAGTGGCTCTCTGTAGTCGATGTGATCAGTAGTTAATGCAGTGTTAGCCACTAAATGCTTTATATTTCACTGCCAGTTTATCTAATCTGGTCTTTTGGTGATTTTGAACAGCAGTTGGTGTGGAGGGCAACAAAACAGACCGCTGGGTGTGTTTTCAGAGAATTCTATGAGCTGAACTTTTAGTAAAAAGCTTTCCAGCTCAATCAACACTTGGCCTTTGTTTCTTGATTGACTGTTTTTATAAGCTGAAGTAAAAAAAGTGTCATCAACTAGAGCCAGTGTAGTCAGACTGGCCGGAAAAATGTCTCCATCCCCTGCTGTCCTGGCTGGTGGGGAATTGCTTTTTAACAACGAAGAGGAACAAAAGAAATAAATCTGTCAGTATGTGAGGGTGCAGACTTGCTGATGGAGAAGTATAAACGAGGCTTTAGACTGATGGATGTCAGTGAATCACACCCCCAATCTGTTTCTGAATTTCTTTAGTTCAAGACTAGATGTGTTGCTTTTGTAAACATTTCAGCCTATTCCATGTTGTCAGACTGATTCTATTTATTCATATATATATATATATATATATATATATATATATATGGGGTATATTTGTGAAGAAAATAATGCTGAAAATATTTCGGCCACAAAATTAGCCCTGTCAGCCAGACATCACAATTATTTGAATTTGTAATGGTCCAGCAACACGGTAGGTAGGTGGGTGTCTTTTGCAGGCGTGTGTCATGTCTTTGCAGTCTGTAGCGGCTTACAGCGGGACTTTGTCGTAATGTAGTCCCAAGTCTAAATCAGCTCCTCTGATTCCTTCGTGTTATTTTCATTTGCAATCGATATGATTATAGAGGTTGCCAGGAATAATTAGGTCAATTATTGAGTCATTTACATGACTTTTGCACATGAAATGCTAGCTGTTACCACTTGCTTCCATTGTTTATGCTAAACAAAAGCAAAAAGACTACTGCTAGATCAGGAGAGTATCTGGGATGGTTACTAAATACTTTTTTTTCCATTTATTTAACTGTGGGCTAGATTGGAACAGATTCCATTTCAGTTAAGGGTGAGCTAATCTAAGCAATCTGTTAACACAAAGAAGAGACCGTTACGAACGGCACAGAATTGGAAAAAATTCATAGTAAGACAAGAAGTATGTGTTGGGAAACATTCTCATTCAGCTACAGGGACAATGAAGAAAGGTGGACCAAACTTCATGTCAGCATTGTTTAACACCAAAAACGTTCCTTAACTAAAATGACATCAAGCTACATGTTAACATTGTTGGTACTGTGAAGAATAAACTAAAATCCACCCACAGCTGCCTGTAGCATTCAGCCACCACCGATTACGATGAGAACCTTTAGAACAGGATACAAGAGACCGCATTCTGGGTTTGTGTGGAGAGGCCAATATTTCCACATCGAAGAAAATATATAAATCCAAAATTGGCTTAAGATGGCGTAACAGGATTAAAATCTATATCACGATAAAGCATGTTGATCTACTCACGAAATTTAGAGCAATGAGCTGCAGCTGGTGTAGGTACCGGATCTGCTTGGCTAACCAGGTATCCTGGCTAGACACTGACATTAGACTACATGATTAGCTGAATGTACCGGATACTAAATTCCTGGTCTTTCTATAGACTTATACGATCACTAACTTGGAAAATCTAACTTCTGAATTTAAAGCGACAATAAACATGAGCTTATTTGATCCATTCTAAGCCAGTTTGGCTGTATTTTCTTTAGTAGTTTTGTTACAGTGGTGATAACTGCAATGGACTGGTGACAGGTCCAGGTTGTTCCCCGCCTCTCGCCTGATGACCGCTGGAGATAGGGACTGCAAAAACGTTTCCTGATCATGATAAATGTCATTAATTCTTCATAGTGCCCTGCACGGGCCGATTATCTGGGCCCTGGCCTGAGGGGCTGGAGCGCCAGCCCGGCCCGGTTTGACAGGTTTTCAGAATTCTCAGGCCCAAATCCGTATCAAACCCAACTTTTTTTTAATCCTCCCGTAACAATGTTTTAGTGTGATAGAACGCTATATTCACAGGGTGCGATCGTAAATTGAATCTGTCGCTCTGAAAATGCTAACGCTCTGCAGTTAGAAAAAAACACCATTCCAATTTTCTGTGAATAAACAAATGGTTTCTGACAGACCAAAGTGGACATAAAATAGCAGGTTAAAATGGGTGCTCTATTGGATCTGCCACATGACCCATCAAAATATCTCTGGAGATGTGATGAACCCGTTTTTTTGCTGTCATATGACAGCTTTGCGGACAACACACTGTACAAACCCGGTTGGCTCAACATGAAGGGTTGTAATAAGATTAAACTTACTGTAGAACGGAGCTTTTCCCTTGGTGGTGTTCACGCTCTTCAATTTGCAATTTTCTATCTTTTTCTTCATGTCCTTCAAGTTTGTGGTGGGAGCCAGGAAGTCACACGAATTGGATGTGTAAGTGAGGTAGACCTACAAAAGAGAGGTGCTGGCGGGGCAGAGCAGCTGTGGCTGCGTTCAAGTGTTTCCATTTAAACACAACACAGTTATTTAATTAACAAGTTTTAAAAAATTAATTGGAGTGAAAAGTAAAAGTGCCCTGCCCGGTCAGAGGTACTTTTACGGTCGTCGGCCCGAAGCCCGACCCTCGGGCCTAGGGCTCCAGTGCAGGGCTCTAATTTTTCAGCCCTTCTCAGTTTCTGCCATCTCCCTGTTGATGCAGGAGAAGCTAAAGAATGAAGCCTCTCTCATTGTTTCATTAACTCACCGCAGTAAACCAGTACCACTAGCAGTGAAAAACACCCTTAGCATGACACTACCACCACTATGTTTGACAATAATAAAGCTCAAACAGCTCATTTTGACTGCTTCAGTCATTCTTCCTGTCGTGATCAGACAGCCAGTCTTTGTCTCTCGTTAGGAAAAGTTTTTTCATAAGGCAGCGCAGGTTGAAACTTCAGTCATCTTAAAGGTTTCTGTTCTTCATTGAAGCGGATAGTTTGCATCAGATTAGAGAAAGTTTGGCATAATTGGATTTTCCATCCAAGATGGTTATTCTGTCCCATCTGGTTTTAGAATAGATAAAGCTAGCTAACAATAAGGTTGTGGAATGGCCTTGGATTTATCTCTATAAAATAATAAAAAGATTTCTTCTTTAAGTTCATTGACATTATTAAACTTTCTAAGAGAAATGGTTAAAATGCATCATAAAATTCCTATATTACTGTAATATATCCCCATGATGAGTGGATGTAAACCTCTGACCGCCCTACTGTTTATAATAGCTAGCTTTGCACTTGGTGTTGAAATGAACAGTGGCATAAATGTAAATATTGCATGCATCTGAATATGTTGTAACGCAAAATGAACAATAAGCCGTATTCCTCTGGGTGTCTGCAGGTGACTATATCTCTGATGTGGAGTTGATGTTCTCCAACTGTCTTCAGTATAACCCTCGTCAGACTAACGAGGCAAAGGCCGGAGTCCGTCTGCAGCAGTTTTTCCACTCGGCGCTCAACCGACTTGGCCTCCGAGAACGTTGCGCCGCTCCTCCTGCCAAACGCTCCCGACAGTAATGGAGGCTCCTGGAACATGGCCCCACACCTGCAAGCTGACACCTGGCCTTCTGACTCACACGAAGTATTGTTGTTTTAAGGTTGTTGACCTTCAGCTAACGGATTGTGGCCAGAGTTTAAAAGAATTAAAGAAGGCCCTCAAAACAATGAATATTTAAGCTGATGTTCTATAAAGCTGGAGTTATCTATAACTTTCTCCCTGGTTACGTTGGCTCTTCCCAGCTCTAGTGCTCACCTGGAGACTGTTATGTCTGCTGTGAGCTGATAACTTAGTAGAAAAGCTGTGGGCTCCTTCTGGTGGCTGTTGGGTCTGCAGGGTATTTCTTCCAGACTGTGTTGATCACATAGACCTGGTGCTGTAGGACAGTAGAGTCAGTAGGGTCCCTGCTAATTTCACCTCTGAAAAGCAAAAACCACTGAGAAACATTTGCACTGACAGGTAAACTCAAAACCCAAATGTGGCTTTTTATGTTTGCTCAGGGACAAAATCTTAGTTTGAGTTCAGAAATATGGAACTCTAATACTACCATAATGAAAATGATCAAATGTACATAGGTGCCTACTTGATTGTGTACTAGATGCTTTTCTTTGTATTAAGCAAAAATCTTTAATACTTCATTAAGTCACTGTTAAACTAAATTGAGTGAACATTCTTATGACCACTAAAAAGTGGATTGTTGGAATATTATTTAAAAACAATCTGACTGAGAGTACTTCTGCAGTCATCTGTGTTCCTCTCCTGTTTCTGGCCCAGACTACAGAACCATGATCAGATATTGTCATGGTTTCCTCAGTCTGCACCCAAGTGATTTCTGATTGGACGATGCTCTGATGAAGTTTTTATTCTTTCATCAGTTTTTTTATTTTGGCAGTAATGTAGCATTTTCAAGTGTGCATAAAAAAAAATTAAAATGAAAGCCATATATTATGGAGAGATGCCTTTTCAAATATCCTAAACATCAGATCCTAAATCTTTCTTTTATACATAAACGGAACATTACTAATAAATAAATTTCATACATTATAAAGACCGCTTTTTAAAAACATTTTGATTTAAATGTTAGACTAAATTGTTTTAATAGTGTATTAACCATGCAGATCATTCTGAACACACAGGCTCTAAAGCTTGAAAATGTTATACCAGATGTTTGAAATAGTTATATCAACCATAAATCTGGGGGAAATGTTTTGTTCAGTCAAATTATTCATTTTCTAACAGTAGAAAAAAAAAAAAGAATGCCAAGAGGAGTAGCTGTATATCTGAAAAACCGTTCTGTTCTCCTGAAAGGGGAGGGTCTGTTACCGACCCAGAATTTCAGATGGACCTGGGATGTTTAGCACACTGAAGGCCCCTGATAACTTGGATCTGCTGTCTTCTGTAACAATTACAGGATATGATTGGACAGTCTGCAGTCACAAGCTTCCCAGGAATTGCTGCTGCTTTAAAACAAAATGAGGGACTTACCAGGTTGAAAGAGAGAAGGAATACAATCTGACATTAAAAGCAAATATTAGAAGCTGGAAGAAAAGCAGCTCTGTTGATGACTTTAGTCTCTACTGCTATAGTTGTTGATTTTCATTTTCACATTTTTGTTATTCAAGTTGAGGGTAAAGTTAGCCGTCTCCTGCTGACGAAGAAGCCAAGAATGTTCTCAAATGGTGAATTGTTCCTTTAAGACCTTTAGTTGCTGCAGTGGGCTTGTAGTTGAGTGTTTCTTGGTTTAGTTTTTTTACTAACGCACCGTTTCCTGTCTTTAATGTTTATGTACACTGTTCTGCTACATTCCCGCTCCTTGATGCTGATGGTGGTGTGTTTGCTGGAGGAATGTCAGCTGTAGACACTACACTGAAGCTACTGCAGCCACTTCACCCACTGCTCTGTATTTATTTAGTTGAAGCATTCATTACACTGTCCTTATTTATGACTGTTTGCCCTCAACTTCTGTTGTTCTAATGTAAAAAATAAAGTGAGTTTTTACTGAAACAACTGTTCATACACCTTTATGTGTATTTATAAGTCCTCTGTATTTTTGTGGACTGGTATAAGACTTACAGTATGATGGTCTTAATTTTGGGCGACTGTGGCTAGGTGGTAGAGTTGACTTGCAATCAGAGGGTCGTAGGTTCGATTCCAGCTTCCTCCAGTCACATGTCGATGTGCCCCTGGGCAAGGCACTTCACCCCAAAACTTCTACATCGTCCTACGGAGCCATGTTGGCTATCGGTGTACGAATACGAGTGTGGTGGGTGAATGTGGCTTCAATGTAAAGCGCTTTGAGTGGTCAGTATGACTAGAAAAGCGCTATATAAGTTCAGTCCATTTAATTTAAATAAATATGAGGATCTAATTGATCGTGTTTGAACATGGACACATGTTCCTATTGCTTCATGTCCTGAAGACCAAGTAAGGCTGCGAATCAACCCAAGAAGACAAAAGCTGTTTCTAAAGCTGGCATAAGAACATCATCCACAGTGAAAGGAGTCTGACATGTCTGGAAAAGTCCACTTGGTGAGGAAAAGGTTGCTCCTTAACATAAAGTCTCAGGCTGTGCAGAGGTCAAAAGGTGTGTGAAGGCGAGGTGACTTACAAACCTGACTCAGAATTTTTCTATTAGATAAGTGTAAACAAAAGAAAAAAGTATTGAAAACCAAACTATTGCCTTCATGTTGACCTTGAAGGGCACAAAATGGCCAAAAACAAGCTAAAAAAGTAAGCCATTTCACAGACTAGTTATGAGGCATTCACCAAAATTCTTCATCTCAAGTTCTAAAGAAAGATGAAAGTTTTGCTGTTTAGTTTTGTACATTTGAAGATGGATTTAAATGATTTTAGAATACACCGTGTTATATTACCATGTGTTAGTTGATATGAGATTCCTGCAGATTGATGCTCTCGATTGAGAAATGAGTTTCCTCCGTAAGTTGTCTGGGCTCTCCCTTAGAGGGTGAGAAGCTCAGTCATCGGGGGAGGGGCTCAGAGTAGAGTCACTGCTCCTCCACATTGAGAGGAGCCAGTTTAGGTGGCTCTGGCATCAGGATGACCCTGGTGAGGCATTCTGGCCGTGTCGCACAAGGAAGCGAACCGGAGAAGACCCAGGACACACTGGAAGGAATATGTTTCTCAGCTGGTCTGGGATTCCTCCTGGGGGAGCCAGACCAGGTGGCTGGGGAGAGGGAGTTCTGGGCGGCGTGGTTCTGCTGGGGCTAGAGGGGGCATTGTCCTCTGAAACAGCCTGCCTCCATTTATCAAACTTTTAGAAGTTGAGAAAGAAAGAAATACCTGCAAACTGAATATGGACATGAATAATGACAGTAGCTGAAAAAGGCAGAAATGAGAAGGTTCTCCTGTTAGGTCTTTCATACAGCACTGGTAGAGATCCCCCAGCTCAACATCCAATTCACTTTCACTCTTTGTGAAAACACATTGATCATTATGTGGTGTTTTAAAATTATCCGTATTAGACATGTTGATAGAACCACTTTTCTCCTCAAACCTTGCAAATATGCTGCCATTAAAAACATAACTTTAATCTGAAGATTGAATAGATTGATGGAAACCTGGAAAGAGCCAATGAATTGAACAAATTCTTCAACAGGTTCAGTTCAGGAACAAGCTCAGCTCAACTCCTCTGTCCCCAGCCAAACAGATATCCCTTCCTCCTCAGAGCCACAGCTTTCCTGTCAGACCTCAGATGGTTTATCTTCCATCTCAGTCAGGGACTCCTCTGTCTTCATCCAAACCAGGGCCCTCATTTATAAAGCATCCTTACACATAGATCTGTGCGTATCTTGTGCATTGACCTGTTCCTGAATATAAGAACAGCTCTGACCTATCGTAAGTACAGCTTCTACTGCTAGAATGGGAGAACTCATACACTGAAACAGTTTAACTACGACAGAATATTTATCTGCATCAACCTCAAGTCAGTGCTCGATGTAATCGCCAAGTGCCTTGAGATCTGTTGTGAATCTAAGCTAGATAAGTAAACTAAATCGAATTGAATTGACAAGTGAATTCATCACCTCCGCCAAGGAGCTCATGTTGCCATCCGCAACACCCCCCCAGCCCACCCCACCCCCAACATAACAAAGGAAAGCCTAAAAAGGTCACTGCAAAAGAAGTTGGACGTCATTAAAGTGTTTTATCAACGTGAGCCCAAACTGGAGATGTCAGGAAAAGGCCATTCAGACGTGTTGGGGAGCTTCATAAGGAGTGGACTGAGGCTGGAGTTAGTGCATCAAGATCCACCACACACACACAGATCCTGGACATGGACTTCATGTCATATTCCTCTGGTAAAGATGCTGCTGGTCTGTTGCTCAGTGCTCCAAACTCCTCTCTTTTGATGAGAGCAAATGTTGCATCTGATTTGGAAACCATGATCATAGAGTTTGTAGGAAGATTGGAGAGAAACACAATCCAAGATGCTTGAAGTCCAGTGGGAAGTTTCCACAGGCTTTGTTGATTTGGGGTGCTATATCATCTACTGGTGTGGGTCCACTGGGCTTTATGAAGTCCATAACTATCTACTGGTGTGGGTCCACTGGGCTTTATGAAGTCCATAACTATCTACTGGTGGTGTTCCACTGGGCTTTATGAAGTCCATAACTATCTACTGGTGTTGTTCCACTGGGCTTTATGAAGTCCATAACTATCTACTGGTGTTGGTCCACTGGGCTTTTTTAAGTCCATAACTATCTACTGATGTTGGTCCACTGGGCTTTATGAAGTCCATAACTATCTACTGGTGTTGGTCCACTGGGATTTATGAAGTCCATAACTATCTACTGGTGTTGGTCCACTGGGATTTATGAAGTCCATAACTATCTACTGGTGTTGGTCCACTGGGCTTTATGAAGTCCATAACTATCTACTGGTGTTGGTCCACTGGGCTTTATGAAGTCCATAACTATCTACTGGTGTTGGTCCACTGGGCTTTATGAAGTCCTAACTACTACTGGTGTTGGTCCACTGGGCTTTATGTAGTCCATAACTATCTACTGGTGTTGGTCCACTGGGCTTTATGAAGTCCATAACTATCTACTGGTGTTGGTCCACTGGGCTTTTTTAAGTCCATAACTATCTACCTGTGTTGGTCCACTGGGCTTTATGAAGTCCATAACTATCTACTGGTGTTGGTCCACTGGGATTTATGAAGTCCATAACTATCTACTGGTGTTGGTCCACTGGGATTTATGAAGTCCATAACTATCTACCGGTGCTGGTCCACTGGGCTTTATTAAGTCCATAACTATCTACTGATGTTGGTCCACTGGGCTTTATGAAGTCCATAACTATCTACTGGTGTTGGTCCACTGGGATTTATGAAGTCCATAACTATCTACTGATGTTGGTCCACTGGGCTTTATGAAGTCCATAACTATCTACTGATGTTGGTCCACTGGGCTTTATGAAGTCCATAACTATCTACTGGTGTTGGTCCACTGGGCTTTATTAAGTCCATAACTATCTACTGGTGTTGGTCCACTGGGCTTTATTAAGTCCATAACTATCTACTGATGTTGGTCCACTGGGCTTTATGAAGTCCATAACTATCTACTGATGTTGGTCCACTGGGCTTTATGAAGTCCAGAATCAACACAGCCATCTACCAGGACCTTTTGGAGCACTTCATTCTTCCTTCTGCAGACCAGCTTTATGGAGATGCTGACTTTATTTTCCAACAGGACCTGCCCACACTGCCAAGAGTACCAAAACCTGCTTAAATGACCATGATGGGATTACTGGGCTTGATGGGCCACCAAACTGGTTGGACATGAACCCAAGATAATCTATGGATAATATTGCCAAGAGAAAGATGAGAGACATGAGACAATGGAACAATGCTTCCTGTGATGGACAGGCTGACGGATGAGGTTAGACAAGAGTCTCCATGGACTATGATACTGGTAGATGACATTGTGACCTGCAGTTACAGCAGGGTAGAGGTAGAGGAAAAGTTAAAGTTACAGGAAGTGGAAGTGAAGAAAATAGAGGACTTCAAGTACTTGAGGTCAATGGTTAGGAGCAAAAGAGTGTGGAAAAGAGGTGTATGTATGTAAGGGAGACCAGGGTTGGTTGTCACAATTTTAACTCATGCATGAATAGCACATCTTTAAAAAAATCTTTTACCAGTAATTCTCACATGAAATGAAAACTTGGGGTCTTGGCTTTAAATGTGTATACTATTTACTTTTAGAATGTATTATACCAGGAAGTAATTAACCATCAAAGACACTCTGACACAATGTGACAACCAACCCTATCACAGGGTTGGTTGTCCTTATAGAGGTTAAATAGGATTTCAGTGATAAATTGGGATCTTAAAAGATGATGTGTAACTTTTCAGTATTTTAAGATAGAAACTGCAAATAAGTGAATACTAATGAATGAATAATGAATACCACCCCTATAATAGTTGTCATCAATACCCATGTTTAAACGATGGGATTTAAGTAGGTGATTGGTTACTTGAATTGTCTACTGTGTTGAGAAATAAAATTAAACAATTTCAAGTGCTAAAACCTGTTTATCATTTCATTATGCAAGTTGCCTAACAGCAAACAACACCTGACCAACAGTTTAGTCCTTAGTAACCCAGTTTAACCTTAACCTTGTTTAACCTTCAAAAACCTAATTTCTGCTGGTGTTCTGCCCCCGTCTTTCTCTTGAAGTTCCTGACCATGGGAGATTTGTTTTTGAATAACTAATAACCTACAAGCTCTCAATACAAAAACAACACCAAAATGAAAATTTACTCTGACCCATGAAAATTTAAAATTGTACATACAGCAACAGTGGAGAAGAAAAACTCCCCTTTCACAGAAAGAAACGTCCAGCAAAACCAGAACCTGTCTAAGTACAAATGGTCATCTGCCACAACTGACTCTGGGTTTGTGAAGACAGAGCAGAGACACATAAGGAACAAAAGGAACTGGTGTACTCTTTATTTTCAATATAATAGAAATCAGACAAAGGTTAGAGACTTAATCCTAGTTTATACTTCTCTGTCAGCAAGTTTGCACACAGACGTATTGACGGAGATGTTCTCCGTTTCTGTTATTGTTTAAAAAGAAATTCCCAAACAGGACAGCAGGGGGTGCTAACTTCTCATGGAGGGTCTGCCTACCGTTGCAGTGTCGTTTCTGGTTAACTACGGTTTATTTACTCAGCTTGTGAACGCATTCCCCCCTCAAGGAGCAATGGACGACAGAAAGTAAGTTTTGATGAAGCTGTGAAGCTTTTTATTATGAGTGCAGCTGATAGAATACTCCAAAAACACATGGAAAACAAACAGATTTGTCTGTTTTGTTGTTTCTCTCTTTGTTATGTTCAAAATTGCCAAAAGACCAGATTAGATAAACTGTCCCCCATATGTATGTATGTAATATTCATATATTCATACATACTGGCATCTGATTACATTAACCTAAGAGCACCGTTCTGGTGAAATGATCTCTGGCTGTTGTCGAGGTATATGCTTTATGCGTAGATGCCTAATGGTAAATGGACTGAACTTATATAGCGCTTTTCTGGTCTTACTGACCACCATTGAAGCCGCATTCACCCAATCACACTCGCTCGGTAGGACGATGTAGAATTTTTGGGATGAAGTGCCTTGCCCAGGGGCACATCGACATGTGACTGGAGGAAGCTGGAATCGAACCTATGACCCTCTGATTGCAAGCCAACTACTCTACCACTGAGCCTCAGTCGCTATAAACTGTTTATATATATTATATATTATGGGTATAATGGGTATAATCTTTTTATTTATTTTTGCTAGTGTAAAAATTTCTACCTATTTCTACCGTAGGAGCCAGCATCAGATTTAGTTGTCTTTTAAATTGTAAAAGATATATATATATATACACACACACACAAATCGGAACTTAAATAACTGGAAATTGATGTAGGCCAAGAAATGTCCGATCAGTGCTTTTTGACCAGCAGCAGATGAGGTAGCTTAGTTCTCTTTGCTTCTTACAACTAACAAGAACTCCGCTAACTCCAGCCTTTTCCTTGATAATTAAACAGTAAAGCTTGGAAAGTATTTCTGAAGTCACCTTTTAACCATTGTTTTATTCCTAAACCGGTAATCAGCCATGGTTGTAGTACGTGTCAATGCACGAAAAATGCCATTTAAGTGGATTTCGGACCTCAAATCTCCAGACCAGGAGATTGACGTCGCTACTTTTGGAAGTAAATCTGTATGTATGTTCATTTGAATATCCACGAAGACCGTAGTCAGACTCGGTCCAGTTTCTCCATATGAGGAAGTTTCTGTGTAAAAAAGAAAGAATCAAAGTCCAAGAAGAAAGGAGCCGTCCAGTTGTGGCTCCGCCTTCCAGATCCCTGCTCCTTCCTCCTCCTCTTCCTCCTCCGGTCCGGTCGGTCGGCTACATTCCCTGCTACCTTCCACATCTAGAAACCTCAATCTGCTACCGACGCAGTGCGGATACATCCCGGGATAAGATGGTAAGAAGCGTCTGGAGGATTTCCTTTTGATGGAAAAAATGTGTGTAAAGTGAGTGTGGTGTCCGCATGAATCCTACTGCGGGTCTCCCGCAGATGGTGAAGCGAGTCGGCGGGTAGCGTGTTGTTAGCTAGCATGGCTGCCGCTCCTGTTAGTCCGCAGACTACGGCCTCTGTTCGGTCTGTACGTCGCCGACAAACGGTTCTGGAACCAATATTCTCCCTTCAGTTCTTTGTGGGATTTCACGCCTTTCACAATAATCCAAAGCTTCTGTTCGGAAGCTCTGTGAATTGTAAGAATGTGGTCCGGCCCTGCCCTCTGGCCGTGGCGTGGAGCTTCGAGCGGCCATCTTATCTGCTGTGGTGCTGCTCGGCCGACCAACCCGCACCCAGCTGTCCCGGGCTGATCCAGGCTCGCCGAACCGTGGCCGGGAGGCCGACTCTCTGCCAGGCTGACTCAGACGGTGACTGTGCAGTCTGGGTGGAGGCCTTAAGGGAGAGTTGTGCTCATCTTACTCGATGCAGGAACAGAACATTTAATCAAAGATTTTAAATTAATGGATACAATGTCTGGGATTAATTAATGGTTGATGGGTTTATATCTTACTGCCAGCTATTCTGTTTACCCACAATATTATAGTTGGTTTCAGTCAGTCTGGAAAATTTAATAATGAGGTTTCATGGTATACAGAATTTTAATCTAATCCATATTTTTGACACCCCCCCCACCACCACCTTTCAGTTGTGAAAACATGGTAAACCACATCAGAATACTGAATCATTAGTTTAGAAACTTTATTATACAGATACCTAGTTGTTATACATACATTGATCTTTACATATTTAATACTTGAAAACTGTTGTGGAGACTTATACTCAACAGCAAGTTACATGTTAAATATTCTTATGAAAATGCAAATAAATATGTTATTTCAAGTCTATACAGCTCTGCTAGAAAGCTGTTGAAGCAATAGTCGACTTCTTACAAATCTGTGCCTTTCTTTAAGTCTTAGCTTTTCTGGTTAAGTGCTGTGGTCCAACTGATCCATGCATTTAGGAATAAATGGTCAAAAGATTCTACTAGGAATCATTTTATGTTTTCATTAAAAAATATATGGTGCTCTGTTTATAAAGACATAACTCTGTTGAACCATACATTCCTATAAAATTACAGGTGCCAAAATCAAAGATTCTGTAGACGATTTTTGGCCACAATCTTTTTTTAAAGTCACATTTCCCAATAACTATAAATAAAATAGCATGGAAAAATCAAGACCATAATCTATTAATATTAAGGCCCTGGCAACGAGTAATGAAAAGGGCCAAACTCATGGGGCGGAACCAAGCGTGCATTTGAAACTCTTACAGCACATACTTGGACAACGCCATGACCAATAGCAACAATGCACGGCGTGATGTATCCAGAGACTTATTTCGCTATGTGCTGAACTTCCAGTGGAGCTAACTACTAGATTAAACTCTTGCTGTATCCAGTCGACAAAAACGTCAGTGCAAAGGAATGATTCAAGTGTGTTTTTCTGTTAGGCATTTTAGATGAATCTAATGGTGAATTCAGACCGCCCCAAACAGCAGCGCCAGCAGAGGAAAGATTACACGTTAAGTCTACGGTTGAGGCTGTCAGAGAAGCGTCGCAGTCTCTGCGGCACTTTGTGTGTGTTGGCTTCGTCAACTGTTCACGCTTTTCCTGCGTTTCAAGCTTCCAAGCGCCAGCAACTCAGTTGTTCAGCTAGCTGAACTTTTGATGATCTTAACGCCGTTGATGCTGCACGGCAACCAATCGGAGCGTCTCACTGTAATGACGTTGCCCGATATCGACGTTGCCTAGCCAACCACGATCCACTGGTGTTTAAAACATCCAGCAGACAAAGCCCCGGCTGCGAGCTTCTCTAGCTTCAGCTTAAAAATGTATCTTCTGTGTTTATGTGTCGAACTAGTCCCTTTGTAAGCGTTGCTTGATGCTGACAAAGCCTGCGGTCTAATCTCACCTTAATTCGTTTGCTTAAACAAAACAAAAAAACAGATTTACTAAATGGTTCCGGACGTCACAGCGCTGTCGTCATCAGCTTAGCCAGCCTCTGGCCCGCCTACATCAGATACACCAATTTGATTGGTTCCCCGAGCTGCTCACTTAATGCGGTAATAATATCATTGCTCCATGCTAGAGCGTCTTGTGGAGACTATTCAAATTAGGATTTCTAGGGTATAAAAGGCCTTTTCTCTACTTTGTTCATTAGGAGATTGTTGAACTGTCTCGATAAATATATTTAAAAAAAGTTATCTTGCGTTTATTGTATACAGGGCCATCTCTTAACCTCTAATTAAAAAAAAGAAATCCAGTTATTGGACCGAGGAATCTGTACAAAGAACTCTTAATTGCAGCAAATAGAATTACTCCTTTACAAGACCTAATGCTTCATTGAGATTTTTTGAATTTTTTTTTTGTCCACATCACAGGATATTGCATTTCAAAATTTGAATATGTATTACAGAAATTGTTCTAGAAAATTCATGGTACCTTCTAGGGATGTAGGAAAATATTTATACGATGTACCACAATGTTTTGTGAAAATATTGTATTGATATTTAAATTTTCTATATATTTGATTAGAACCATTAATGACAGTCATTTTTGTTGTGAAATTTGAAGTGTGACCTCTAGATGGTAGCTGTTATCACCGTCATCATTCCAGTGGATCAACTAGATCTTCTAATAAAAGCTGAAGTTTTTAGTATGAAAAGTGTGTTCTGCAGTAATATTCCGTTTTTAAAATCACAATATATAGTCCTCCTTCTAGTAGTGCAGTGTTGAAATGTTACCTTATTTGTAAAAGTGGCTGAACAACACACACAGAGCTAAACTGTCTGCTAATTTGTGATAAGAACTGGAAGGTGAGATGAAAATGACTCATAAAGCTCAAATATGTTGTGGAGGGTCCACGGGTCAGCTAATGTACTGAAAAATCTGAGTTGGAAAGGGGGACCTAAACTCAACCAAAAATAGGGTATATTCTGTAATTAGCAAAAAATGCTGTTAGATGACACGCTGAAGTTGCTCAGTTAGCAAACATGCTTGTTGGTTAATTTTAATGTGTCTTAAGATAATGCTAGTTAAAGAGTAACTCACCCCAAAATTAAATTTTTTTTGTTGAACAACTTTATAAAAGAGTATATATTAACACTATCTACATCTCCAGTCATTATATTATGTATTTTAGTACATTTAGTGAAAAAATTAATTTTATACCCCAAACCGTTTAGTGCCCCAAGTGGTTAAACGATTGCACTGCAATTTACTGGAATTCAAATCCTGCATTGCCAACAGCTAATCTCGGGTTATGTACGTAGGCTTGGAGTGACGACAGCAGTCCGGTGGGGTATATAACACGTGCAGTCTCGGCCACACCTCCATAGTGAGGAGCCATAAACTGCCTGCTGCACAATCGGCTCATAACCTGGGTGCTCCGTTATGCAGGGGGTTACCCCTACTTACTGACATTTGCTCATTACCTATGATAAAGGGAATAACTGATATATCAGTAAATGTAAAATACAAAATGGGCTAAGAGTTCATTTTTTATTGAATAATTGTGATGAATTAGGGTGTGTTTTTTTTCTTCTTTTTTTTTGCACATTCCTGAATGATTTTCTTATCGTGCTTGGATACATCTCTCTGCAACACACATTTTCTGTTGCGGACAATGACGTACAGTGGCTGCAGGTGAACCTGTCCAGGCAGTCACGAAATTACTCAAGCTAATCTATATTTAGCATTAGATGTAGCCAACAACAATGTAACACTCAGAGACGGCGCTCATTCTATACCACGATACAACCACAGGCTCGGCATCTGCCGCTGCCCCACGCAGAGAACAAGACAATGGCCCGAAACAATATGGCACCACTCCGCTACCTCCCTGTACTCTCTTCCCTTTGGAGTAGGAAGATAGTTTAGGAAAGAAAACTCAACATCCAGATTATTTCCAGCAAAGAAGCTCGCATTCCTACAGCTCTCTCCATCTTTTTGGCCGGCTGCGACTCTACGCTGAATTGCAGCCTGTCAGTAAGAGCCCAGACCACGCCCAGCCACTCGGCCCCCTTGCGAATTTCCTGGTCGGCCAGGCAACGCCTCCTTTAGAGCAGTTTTTCAAAAATAAATGTGGGCGGGGTTATACTCTGGTAGAGGGCGAGTTACTCTTTAAGTAGTGGTGCATTGAAAAAAAACAAATATTCTGAATCTATTCTTTAGTTTGCTCCTTTTTTAGTGCTAGAACGAAGTCCAAACTGGCATTTTAAGGCTTAGGTCTGAATGCGCAGTTGGCTAGCTAGCGCTAGCTATCTGTAGCCGCTAGGCTAAAGCTTCAGCATGAAAGACGAAAGAGAAATCCAGCCCGCCCCGTCTTTGCTGAAGGTAAATGTTTGGGCCGTCTAAAAGGTCTTCTCCATGATAATGACACCTTTGGCTAAAGTTTTTTTTTATAAATCTGCAAGTATATAAGAGCGATCTTTCTTTATAAGTTACACATAAACATCCAGCAGCGCTGCACACCTGTGGCGCTTTCAAGGAAGTCCGAAATATATGCTGAGTTCAATAACGTTAGGATTTTTAAAATTTCTAACAAAAACAATGAAAATAATAACATAAGCCATAAATTTCGGTTTAATGATGGTTGATAAGCAACATTTGGTGCATACTAAATATTTTCAATTTATTTTCTGCTACGTACCAAAGAACAAACAAAATACATATTATTATTATTATCTTTTCTTCTTAAAATATATCAGCATTTTTTTTTTCAAGATTAGAAATTTTGTTTAAAAGGTCTTGGATGTCCATTTGCAATTTCATGTCTTGTTACTTTTGAACCAGTTCCCTTCTCTCAACATAGATTCTAAAATCCATTTTTTGTTGATGCCCTGTTACATTCATGGCTCACTTCATCACAGACAGATCTATAATTAAAAACCAATATTCAGATTTTGGCTAATGTTAGCTTACACCATCTACTGTGCTAAAACCCAATAAGCAACATTTAGCTGAAATGCGACTGCTGGCTCAAACGCTGCCGTTAGCATGTTGGCTATTCTAAATATTTGCAATGTTGTAATTGCAAATATTTAGAATAGCGAACTGTAGTACAAAACAATAAAAAAAATAAAATAAAACATAATACCAGTGGAGAAAATCAGAAGCCATTTAATATTTTACTAGCTTAGTAGTTCTAAATTGGGTAAAATGCTAATGCAGGCGCGGATGCTGCCGTAGAAGATTCATCAGGTTTTTACTATTGTATTATTGTTAAGCCCAGCAGACAATCAAGAAGCACTTCCGAGGCGTTCATAAATCCAAGCGGAATATAAACATGGTAAAATTAAGGGCTTTGGGAAGATGAAACCTTATTAAACGCGGCATTTGGACTGCCCCAAGCACTCCAGGTCTATGTATGTACGCTGATCAAGACTGGATGTATAACTTCCCCAAAGTTGGAAATGTTAATGTTGGCTAACATGCTAATGTTAGCATATTGGCCAATAACTTCATAAATGCAATTGAAATGCAAAAATTGGCATAAATGTTCAACCAGAATTTTTGTGTATAACTTATTAATTTTAGCATGCCAATTCTACTGTATGCTAAACTTACTAAAATAATAACTAAGATGGTTATTGTCTAAAAATGTTACTTATTCAGAAATATTCATTCGTTTAAAAACACAAACTGGATGATTTCTTATTTTTGTCTCCACGTTGCTGCCCTACTCCAGACAGCAGCGCTGCAATAAACAGACATTCAGCCCTCCCTTCCCTGCAGTGACCCACCTGAACACTTATAGCTGGGAAGAAAACGGTGAGCTGCTGCTACTGAAAGCTTTCAAACATGAACAGCTCCACACAGCGTTCTTCCTCAACCACTATCATCCAGCAACCATTAAATTACCAAAACAATGCACATTGTTTTTGCACAAGGTTGCCAGTAAGAGCAGCAGTTTTTCACCAAGACCAGGGGTCTCAGTAATAAAAGTTTATATAAAACTTACTAATACCCTATTTAAGCCCAGCCAAAATGTTTTTTCTTACTTGTGTCAAGTTAGTCAGATTAGTCAATTTTGAGAAAACAAAACTGTATGCAGTTTCCGCTTCAAAAATCCCATTCCTAGAGATGTGCTCTGGTAATTTTGGATCATATTCCGCCTCCTACACACCCAGTTTGTGCTGTCAGTGCAAAGTGCCTGGTGAATATTCTTCGACTTAAACCAGCGTATATGGGGCGTTAACAGGTAACCACAGCAACAGAGGCAGATAGCACAATTGAACAGAGAGTGGAGGAGGCAGTTGGAAGCATGGAAAACTATTTTATTTCAATCAGCGTTTATCTATATAGAGCTTTATTCAGCCTAGAGGCAACCAAAGTGCTTCACATTAACAGACCAAAATATAGTTGGCGGTTAGAAAATGTGTAACAAGACAAGAGTTTGCATTACAAATAGGGATGCAACGATACACCTTTTTTCAAGGCCGTAATCATACGGATACTTGGATCACAGTACTTACCGATACTGAGACCAATGCTGATACCTCTACCACACAAAAAAATGCTATCAATTAGGTTATTTTCTTCTCTGCTTGTTACAACAAATGATGGGGAATTAGATTTTTTTTTAAAGAAATGTTAATAAAAATGAGCACACACATAAATTTCAGTTAAAAACAATTTTCTGTGAAATTAGTGCTGCGTTTCCCCGTTCTTAAGTATGGGTTCATGGTATCTGTTAACATTAGCCGATACCGATATGAGTGCACTAGTCAGTATCGGGGCCGGTAGACGATACCAGTATCAGTATTGGTGCATCGCTAATTACAAATATAAGCAGCAGAAGCAAAAAAAGAATAAGTCCAATAAATATAAGGTTTGAATTATGATTAGTTATTGTAACAAGATCGTAATAAAAATAAATAGAAATGAAAGAATGTAAAAGGTTTACGCACTCCTACATATTTAAAGCCTCTCCTCGCCTTCCCACTACTTTCTGTATTTCTTGAGTCTAATTTAGAACCAGAGAAGTGAGTGGGGCTGTGAGTGAAATCGGAGTTATTTATTTTAGACCGAAATTATTTTCATTTACATTGAGCACAGGTAAAATCAGCCATTCAACATTCTGGACCCAGCAGGGTTAATGTCTACTCCGGCTGAGCAGGATCAGGGCTGGTCGAGCTGCTGGGCTACAAACACTCTGGTTCAACTGCAGCTCTGTTACGGAGTGAAAGCAGTGACAATAATACGTGCTACTCGTTAGTCTCAAAGTATCCACCAACACCATAAAAAGTCACTACATCTGTTGCTAGTCACTTTAAATAAAAAATACGGTCGCTGGAGGAGTCTAGACACACGCTACATACAGCAACATAGTTGCTGCATTGGAAGCGATGTTCCCTTCTGGAAGTCACATGACTTTACGTAGTCACGTGACTCAATGCAGCGCTCCCTTCTTAAAAGGGTATGAGCACCGCTAAACTAAAACCTCTTTTCTTTTTAATACTGAGTTTACCGACACGGGCATAATGATGACGGTAACAGCTGTAAATTTCGGTATTGGTACATTTTTAGTATACCACTCAGCCCTAATATGAATGTTGTTTTAGGGCGCTTTCACATGGTACGGGAGTCCGTACTCGGGTACGGTATTTGGTCAAAATCCACTTATTTCGTACCATGTGAACACAGACTGTACCGTGCCAGGATACGGCCAGAGAGACCTGCCTTGGAGGTAGTATCCGAGTCCAGGTACGGGCGGCCACGTATCATGTGAACACAACCCGTACTCTGGACGTACTCAAGACAATAGACGCGCTCCACGCGGAAATGACGACACCGCCGGCCGAAATTACAGAATCACCTCGCGACCATACAAATACCAAAACAACGCGATTCAAACATCCCACAGCAACACAGCAGATTACAAAAAAGCGGGTTTACTACAACACTCACCCTGTAGATGGCTTCAGGTAGCAGCTGACCAGTAGACCAGTTAGTTTACATTCTAGGCTGTCGCTCGTTTTATGACGTCAGTACTTCTCACTCCCTTGTTTGTTGGAGAACTACAGAATTATTTGTATACCGCCACCTGCTGTTTATTTGTAGTAAAACACTGGATTCAAATACGGGCAGAGATCCGTGACATGTGAACAGAAAAAAATAGCATTTTCTCTGGCCGTTTTCTGGTACGGCCACACATGTGAAAACGGCCTTACTCTACAGTAAAGCTAGTGGGAGATCAGGATTGTTCCTGTTGGCCAGGACAGACTACTTGTGTTAGGATGATCTTATCTCTCCTCAACCAATACTGAACCCTTTAGGACCTTGGCCTGCTATCCTGATAGATATCTTACAACGCCTCCACCCTTAAGTTAATCATGTGACCTTTAAACCAACAGAGTTTCATCACATTTTATCTACTTAGTCTGGCGGCTGAGCCTTCTACAATCTCTGAATGTGTCATTATTCATACTAGGGCTGGATGATAAGGCTATGTTATCACTGAATCACATTTGCAGTTTATAAAGATTATATCTTTGGAAAATTTAAAAAAAAAATTTAAAAAATAAAATCTTTTTTTATTTTATTTTTTAAACTAGTGCAGTTCCTGGAGTTTCCATAGTCAAGAGTCTGTGAATATTCTCATTCATCCAGGTCATGGTTATCTCAGGGAAATTTCAATCGAACGCAACTGGACTTGGTAATTTGTCTTGGAAGACGTTCACCTCTTATCCAAGAGGCTTCATCAGTTCATGCTCGCCGCTGCCCAGGCTGGGACTGGTCCAACTAACTGGTGTGGAGACTCAGCTATTTAACCTCTTGGAGGGCTTTTACAAGTTCAACATCTGGTTTTACAATGCATATTTATTTAGACTGTGAATTCAAGTTAACTCCCAGAAAGAAAGGTTGAAATGAAAGCGAGTTTTTGAAAACATTTTCTGCCCCCAAAATCCACTTTTTGTGCTGAAAAACTACAAATGAGTGTGTAATAGTGCTGTCTACATGTCTAGTGATTATTTTTGATATTTTAGTAAAAATAGTAATTTTCTACTAAAAAAGTCAGTGTGGTGCCCTCTTCAGGCTAAAAGTTTACACTGCATTTAAATATGAATCGGGCTTTGCTACTGGCTCAGTCTTTATTTCTGATGTCAGCCATCTTGGCGCTGTGGAGTACATAACAAGCCTGGTCTCGGCCACGCTTCTATAGTGAGTTGGAGGTGGTACAGCCTTCTACCCAGCGCACCCTCAGTCTGTTGGGCAACACTTTCTCTTGCTTCATTTTCCAGTCCAGAAATGTAGCTAACAGAAGAGTCTGGAAGGGGTTGAGTTGCTCTTAAAACAGATATGCACTGATCCCAGTTATGTGGTCAGTTTCTCTCCAGCCACAGCTCTCTCACTACCTGAATAAACTACAGATATCTGTCGACTTGTCATAGAAAACACAGTTGCTCTTTACATCTTTGGGCTTCTGCTGATTAATTAAACACCCCACTGAGAGTTAAGATAACTTCCTGTGATTATTGTCCCAGTAATGACTTCTTACACCAAAACGTTTTGCAGGCCTGACTGGGAAGTTCAACCTGAAAATCTGCTAATTCCAGACTTCAGCTGATTTCCTAGTGCATTTTCAATTTTCATTTATTTGAAGTCTTGGTTTATTCCTGTTCCCAACTAGAGGTAATGTTGTAGATCTAAAAGTCTTCAGAGCCAAGTGTAAAACACTGATTATTGTCATGGAACGAGAATGGGCTGGATAATTAATCGGATCGTGATCACGATTTTGGTGGCAACAATTACATGAACCTGATCGTGAACGATATTTACATTCAAAATGCGAGCTTCACTGCGTGCCTCGTCATCATACACTGCCTCAACCAATAGTCTGCCAACCACCAGGGGGCAAACAAACGCATGGCTAAAGCCTCATTAAGCTGACCAAATAAAAACCGCGCACACGCCACTCAGCACTCATAATGGCTGCACTACGCTTGCTACGTAGCAGATGAAAAACAGTATTTGAGCAATGTAGTAGATCCAAATCTCCATTATAGATCTGACTAGTAAGCAGAAAGTTCCCGAAAGTGTACTACCGCCACAGTAAGCAGCCGGTGGATGCTACGCTATCCCACAATGCAGCGGACGCCCCGAAATCATAGAAGAAGAAGGACCTAGCTAAAAATGGCTACAGACGAACTGTCAACCATTGACACCGCCGCAGTTTCAGCAGATAAATGTACATGTAGCAATGTTACTGATTACTGTAATTGTTTTTTGACTGATTAAACATTTAAGTTGTTAAGTCATACCAGACAAAATAACGGCTAGAGGAGGCGGGACCACAGGCGAACGTAACGTAAACATCTGGGTCAACAGAAATCATATGGGTCAAAGGACATGCAAAATGGTGGAGCAGTATTTCTGATATCATGCCTATTACGCGATCGTTTGCTATGCAGTATTACATTAACAGGTGAGTAATAGTTGCTACGTAGCATATAGAAAATACTAAGGATTTGGATGCAGGGAATGTCAAAGGCCTTTTCTGTATAAGCTGTAATTGTTTCCCATAAATTGCACTTTGAGATTGCACTCTGCAATAACATATTTAGCTTGTACTTTTAAATATATATATATATTGGAGTTTGTTTTTGTTAGTTTTTTTGCAATATTAATCATCTAATCTAATCTAAAGTTGTTGTTTTTTTTATTTTTTTTATTAAAAGTTTATAATTGGTGCAATTAAAAATAGATCTTTTACAGGACTGGATGAGTGATCGTGATTAATAATCGTTATTACAATATTGATCAAAATAATCGTGCAGCCCTAAAAGAGAATGGTGACGAGCTCAGCAGAGCTACGAACTTGTTGTGAATGGATTCTGCCTCTCCCTCTGCAGGCATCAGGTGTTACAGTGAACGATGAAGTCATCAGGGTTTTCAATGACATGAAGGTGAGGAAGTCTTCAACTCAGGAAGAGGTGAGGAAGAGGAAGAAGGCGGTGCTGTTCTGTCTGAGCGAGGACAGAAAGAAGATCATCGTGGAAGAGGGGAAGCAGATCCTCGTGGGAGACATCGGCGAAACCGTTGATGACCCCTACGGCTGCTTCGTCAAGCTCCTCCCCCCCAATGACTGTAGATACGCCCTGTATGATGCCACCTATGAAACCAAGGAGTCAAAGAAGGAGGACCTGGTCTTCATCTTCTGGTATAGTATTGATTGTGGGGGTTATCATTTTCTGAGCAAACATGGGAAACCTTAGAAAGTCTGGTTTTAACCAGACTCTAGTTTTTGAACTAATGTTGTTAATGACGGTTAACGAACTAAAATAATTTTTACTGCAGTTTTACAAACCAAGGCAATGCTTCCAACTTGTCATCCTTCTGAGAAAACTTCCTATGAATATATTTAGAAACATGTTTCATGTGATGATTGTTGGCTCAAGCTGCTGCAGACTTCTCGTCTCCAAGAGATGAAGCCCACATGCTGGAAGAAAACACCAATCGAAGCAAAAACGACCGACCCAGTGTCCATGTTTCCACTCTGCATATCTTGGCCTTGATTACCTTCTGCCCAGTTGATTCAGAGTAAAGTGAGACGTGGACTGGCTGGCTGCTGCTGAAACACTTCTGATTGGCTTATAGGCCGGAATTTCTAAAGGACATTTCAGACTCATCAGCAGCAGATTCTTTATCTTCTGCGTGGTTTCAGCTTCACTGCCACATTCAGCTGCTGCTGTGGCCAAATCTGCTGTTTATATGCAGCCTGAAGCCGAAACAGTCAGCAAGCAAGAAAGAGGTTTAAAAAACCAAACCTTTGCTACTATAATTGCTCCGCCCTAAACGTACCAAACCATTGTTCATATGAACCTACAGCTGAAGGGGGGGGGGGCGGCATCAGTGGACCGGTACAGGCCTGTTGTATGGGTTGCTTTTAAAATGGAAACGGACAAAAAGACGGACTGGACCGCAACGAGCCACTCAGTGAAAACGAAGCTATATAGACAACAGAACATGATCCACCAGTAATGTTTGTAAAAGGCTTGGTTTTCATGCTGCTTCTGTCAGACTTCATCTTTCTCCTGCTAAAAGGAGAATCCCTTCCTGCTCACTGTTGTAAATGTCTCGAACTTAGATTCCTGGTTTTGTTTAAAATGTTGCTGCACTGACTTGCTTATTCTGATCCGTGTTGTATTAATAGTCTTCTCCAGGACAGTGTCATAATTACTTATCCCAATTCCCCACTGATAGCAACTTTAAAGCCTGAATCTGCTTATAAAACCAGAAAGATTACAACTAGGGATTAACTGATACCATGAACTGATGCTGAAAATGTGGAAATGCAATAATTTCTTTTAAAAAATATTTTTCACTTTGAAGTTTAGTTTTGTGGTCATTTTTTTATCTAATTCACAATTTGTAATAAAAAGAGCAGAGAGTAAAATAAAACCGGTCTTCATATGCTTTTTTTTGTGTGCTAGACGTATCGGTATTGGTACTCAATATTGTCAAGTACTGAAATCCAATTATCGGTACCGTATCGGTTTGAAGAAAGTGGTATCATTGCATCCCAAATTAAAATGCTATCAACTGTAAAGATTACTGCTGTCTGGGTTGGGGACATGGGCAGCTCAGAGTCCCTTCTATTTTCAAGTTTGATCTATTCTTTCTAATAAAGCATGAAATTAGATAATGCAGAAATCGGCCATAAATTATGGAGATTTATGAAGAATGAGTGTTTAAGATGAATCACCTCTGGTTAGGATTATAAGCTTACCTCCAGTGAACACTAAATAGCTGAAATATACTGGTAGGAAATAAAATAAAAATCTAAAAATGACGTGTTTTATAATTGTTATTACTCTGCAGGGCCCCAGAGAGCGCTCCACTGAAGAGCAAGATGATTTACGCCAGCTCTAAAGATGCCATCAAAAAGAAGTTTACAGGTGAGGACTTGGTGTAGCCAGAACCGTTGGTTTCTGTACCTTAAGTGGTCTCCAGATCCTGAGTTTAATCTTCAATTTTAAGCTTTAAAAAGTCCCAAATACATTTCTGCTCCTTTACCTGGCCGGTTGTATTATCTGTGAATTAAAATGTATGTGTGTATTATGTTATTCTAAACCAAGTCAGTTGCTAGGTCTAACTTGAAGCTAAGGGTGTATGTTATTAGTAAATGGGGCTGGTTGATATGGCTGGGGGAATCTGATTTTTTATTTTTACCTATACTTGCAAAACTCCAATTTTGGATTTTAATTGGGGGTTTTGTCCTAATCTCTTTATTCTTAAAAAGAGGGTGCAATTGAAAAAATATTTTTTCCCAACTTTTATTTCAATCATCCCTTCTGGGAGTTCTGAAGTTCTGTCAGTAATTTAAGGTGTTGTTTTAGTGCCAACCTAACCAGAATACATTCCCTCTACAATGTTTTGGGAAGATTACATCCAAGTCTGCGTCTTTAGGAGGAAAAGGAAATAGACTTCCTACCCTTGTCTGTAGTCCAGACATATGAAATAACGGGAAACTTTTGTCACATGAGGAACACAACCAGAACCAACCACAAGTGTCTGCAGCCCCCCTGACTACTGGACCACACCAGTTCTAGCGTGGTCTTGATGCAGAAAAAAGATGCCGAAATCGACCTTTACAGATCAAATAAAGGTTTCACTAATCCCAGATTGAGTTTAAAGAATTATGCTATTGGTATAGAATAATCCGGTTTAGGTTTTTTAAATGTATTAGTTTTTAAAGTAGAGCAGATTACAGCTTCTTAAATTGGTGGAAATTATGTAGAATTGCCTGTTAGGCATATGTTAAGAGTTGGACAAGAATCCGAATCCTACTTCAGCTTCACATCAGCCTATTTATGCTGGTCTGAGAGGCCTGGCTGTTCTCTTAAATACAGAAAATAAATATTTTCACACACCTTAATGTTGCGTGTCTTAGATGCATCCTCAGTGTCACTCAGGCTTCAAAGTTCCAACTTAGGGGGGATTTCTGGTTAATACCGCGTTTAGCAGCGCCCCCTGCCGTATGGCTATAGATATTACCCATAAGTCCCAGATCGTGTTGGCTAGTGTTAGAAGATGGAGCAGAAGGAGCAGCATTTGGCTTGTAAAACTGTTTTTGGGACTCACATTAGTGTATTTGTGTTGTTCAAACCAATTTTTGAAAATATTCTTGGATATTGATACTCAGTAAAAATATAAAGGTAAAAGGGGTATACTTAATATGCAGGGGGTGAATGTTATCTTATAAACCAAAGGGGGTTCCAGTGGAAATGGTTGGAACCAGTGATCCAGGCAGGTTTTCTTCATCTGAGACGTTTTGTTGACTCAGTGGAATGACTCAGCTTCCTGTTCGTCCTGTCCTGCAGTGCTTTTGGTTTTTAGGCTCAGGTAGACAAAGAGGGACTTGTTTGATCAGAACTGCCCAGCTCAGGTGTGTGTTTTAGTGTCTTGTGTGTCTGAATGCTTGGGCGAGGTCTTTTGCACATTAACCCACATTAACTCCAGGAATGTCTTGTCAGGTATCAAGCACGAGTGGCAGGTGAACGGCCTGGACGACATTCAGGACCGCCGGACGCTGGCTGAGAAGCTGGGCGGGAACGTGGTGGTGTCTCTGGAGGGCAAGCCGCTGTGATGCTGCAGTGGTGAGCTGAGCGGAGTCAAGCCAACCGCCGTGCCATCAGGACCGAAGCAACCAACCCCACCTGAACACCGTCACCTCACCCAGAAGCTTGCTCTGTCTATATCCATGTCCTGAAGGTGTTAGCGTCTTTAGGCTTTGTTTTATTTTTGTCTTGGTTCTTATTGCTTTCTTTTTTTCCTAAACATGAAGGAGATCTCATTAACATGATGATATGCAAACACCTCCCAGTTTGTTGTCGTGCGGCTTTTGCTCACATGGCAGAAACGAAACAACACTACCAAACCCCAGGAAGGTTTTCTCTCTGTCTCCCTCTCTCTCTCACACAGCCAGAGTTTTGCCAAAAAGTTGATCTGATGGAAGCAGCCACTGTTGTGGGACGAGAGCGCCACAAAGCACTGCCTCCTGCTGTACACGGGTTGCACTCATGAAGCTTTTTACATGAATATTTATTATTGTAATCTTTTGTTTCCTCTCCATTTCATTCAACCAGGCAGAAAAATTGTGTTAGACTATGCATCAAATTATTGTCCAGCACTTTTCCTTTAAACACTAAAGGTTGAAACTGAAGTTCCTGACGTTAAATTCCTTATTTTATTTGTGTTTCCAAGCGAATATTTGTTTACCTCAGTTTTCATTCTTGTATGGCTGACCATCATTAGCTGTTTGCTCGTCGCCTTATTTCAGTTTGAATGTAACCGTCACACCAGAGTTGGAGTGCACGTTTGTTTTGCAATGAAAGCACTACAGGAAGCAGGTTTAAGCCCCTCCCCCCAATGAGAGATGACCCCCCCCAAACACACAAACACACACACACATCATCATCATCATCATCTGGAGCCTTAAAGTGAGACATTGTTTCTGAGATCACAGGAAGCCACTTTGCAATAAAAAGCCTGTGGCAGAAAAATGTCTCCTGGTCTGTTTTCATTGGTGGAGAGGAGGATGTCTGTTTTGAAAACCTTGGTCCCATCTGGACTTTTCCAGATCTGGTTCTGATAAGTTGAAATACGTTACTTTTCTTAACAAATCAAGGCTCATGTGACATATCCTCACTGATTTATCCAACAGTTTACTCCAGGCTCATTCAGTTCCACCAACAAAGCTCAGGTGAATTCAATCCCCGCTGATTCATGCAAGGCCAGGCTTAACAAGCCAGGCTAATGTGCATCAACGCTACATTAAAGGCAGCCCCTGTCAATCAATGCTGGATAAGTGAGGATGGAAGAAAAGGAAAGAGCTGCATTCTCCCAGTCTGAGAAAGACTTATTAATACAACATATGAGCATCATAATTACATCATAACCAATCAGGGGAACAGCAGCTGCATAGAAAAGCTCCTCATGCTGCACTGTTATATAAATTAGGTGATCTTTCTTATGGATGGTTTAGTGTCACACTGAACCTCTTAACGAAAACTTAAGTTCTTGTTAAATCGTATTACCTAGTTGAGTAGGGCAAGATAATCTAGTCTTATTGATAATTAAATTCAGAATATAACATGCAGAACAATAGCTGACAGGTTGAATGTCTTAGAACATGATTTAAGAAAGGATGTTCAAATATTTCTCAACTAAATACAGGTTTAAGTCATTAAACTGTAAAGTAACATCAATACAGTATTTAAATAGGCTATTTTCACACATTTAGACAGGACAGTATTGGTTCATTCCTGGCTATCGGTGACTTTTCATCGTTCTTATAATTTTTTTAATAGTATATTTTTCATGTTTTTACAATGGTATCAGGTAAAGACATGTCTAACCTTAAGGAATTTATATTGAGAGAGCTTAAGCATTTAAATAATTACATTTATGGACGGATTCCTGAGGTATGGACTGTGAAAGTGTTCCACCCTGTTAGGGACACATTTATATGTACTTCCAATATTTAAAAATGTAAATATTTAACAATACTTATTTTTTTTAACACCTTAAGTGTCCCTTATACCAATACATTAGCTTATTTTCTTTTTGAATAATAATGAAATAAAAAAATGTTGATTAGAATGTAGGTTAGATGCTCAGGATCATCCGAATTTTGTACCTAATTTACTCAAAAGGGTTATTAATGGCAAGTTTGCTCTAAAATCAAATGTATGCTGTTAATCCCCATCACCTCTGCAAATTATCATAAAAACTTGCAAAATATTTCATACAGCAAGTCTGTATTTTCTTTTTTAAGTGACTAACAGGGTGGAAAGGAAACTTAACGGTGGAAATATCAACAGTGGCACAGTGAGTCTTAACAGACTATTATTAGTTTTTTCTGAATGCTTAAGCGCTAATCATGATTCTTATAGCACCATTTCCAAAACTATTAATACATATAGCAAAACCACTCTGAGTTTGCAAAACTAAAAGCACAAACACTGCTTTGCACTCAGTTTGCAATTTTGTAACACACACTGCAAAACTTTAGGCACAATTCACTTCTTCCACTCAATTACCAAATTTACAACACACTCTTAGAAAAATTGTACACATGTATGGTTATCATTAACGCTATTTTTCCAACTGTCTGGCAAATGTGAAAACTGTTTAAGATAATTAGTTCACTTTGCAATCAGCCTAAGCACTATTAATAAGCCACAGGTAAGCTGTCTGTGTGGAGTACAATGGAAGGAGCAATAAGAGTGAGAATCAGAGGAGGCCGAGGGAGAGAACGTGGAGGTGAAGAAGTTGGAGGAAGAGGACAAGGAGGAGCAAGAAGAGGACGAGGAGGGGAAAGAGGAAGGGTAAGAAGAGGAAGAAATAGAATAACTGATGACATCAGAGCTACAATAGTGGACCATGTCATCAACCATGGGATGACCCTGATGGAAGCTGGTCAACGGGTTCAGCCTAATTTGAGCTGCTACACTGTGACAAGCATCATTAGAAGTACTCTGTAGCACTGTCATACTCTAATGAGAAACAACAGTACCATACATGCAAAAATATTGAAATTGTTATTTTACAGAATAGCTAGACGTCCAGATGTTGGGCAGAGGAAGAATGTTCACTCCAGAGCAAGAGACCCATATAGTGAACATGGTGATTGCCAATAATGCAATAAAACTGCGTGAAATACAGCAGCGCATAATTGATAATGACACCATCTTTCAAATATACAGTGTAAGCATTTCTGCACTCATGTACTTGCGCGCCACAGAATAAGAATGAAGCTAATTTACAGAGTTTCTTTCGAGAGAAACGCAGAGCGTGTAAAGCAACTGCGATATGACTATGTGCAGGTAAGCTATAGTGTCATTGGTTCTGAATTTGGAAGTGCAAACTGTAGTGCTGTGCATGGGCCTGATGTGTTGCATTTGTTTTGTCTTGTCCACAGAGTGGTGGAACTAGAAGCAGATGCCATGGGACATGAGCTACTTTTTGTAGATGAGGACGGTTTTAACCTCAGTAAAACCAGGAGACGTGGCAGGAACATTATTGGACACCGGGCCATCATCAATGTCCCAGGACAACGTGGTGGTAACATTACTATGTGTGCAGCTATAAGCCAAAACGGTGTTCACCATCATGCAGCCATTGGCCCATACAACACTGCACACATTATTGCATTCCTGGACACCTTACATGCATACCTATATGTCACCATATAGGACAATTTTAGTTTCCATAGGGCTGGTTTACAGACCCCCCATCCTTCATGGCACTCCACCTCCTTCCATACTCTGCATTCTTAAATCCCATTGAGGAGTTCTTCTCTGCCTGGTGCTGGAAAGTGTACGACCGTCATCCTCATCAACAGGTAGCCCTTTTACAGGCAATGGAGGAGGCATGTGGAGATATTCACCAGGCATCATGTCAGGCCTGGATATGGCATTTAAGGAGATATTTTCCCCGGTGCCTTGGACTGGAGGATATCGCATGCGATGTGGACCAAATTTTGTGGCCGGACCACGAAAGACGACATGATGTAGGCAGAATGTCTTTTTTTTATTTTATTTTTTTTATTACTATTATGTGTTCTGACTTTGTCTTGGCTTTGAGTGTGAATAAACAGCAATACTTGAAGTTTGGATCCTTGTATGTTTACATTACCTTTAACTAATTATTATTTATTAATATATTTTTAACCGCTCAGCATGTTTTACCTGATTTAATTTTTAGTTTTGCTTTTAACTGTTTATTTATTAATCTGCTTTGCATTTTTATTATTTGTTTTACACTTATTGTTTTATATTTTATAAAATTTATATTTTAACGTATTTTAATCTTTATTGCCAGTGTTTCCTCTCTTGGGGCCCCCTGCATCGGGGGCGGTGGTCGCCTGTGGCTGCCTGGGTGCCCCCCAGGTAGCGCTTTGGTGGAGGTGGGGGTACCAGCCCTCCCTCCTCTGGGCGCCCTGGGTCGGAGCCTTGGCTGCTGCTGTTGATCTGCTGCTGCTGATGCAGATGGCTCCATTATGGCGTTTCCTGGCGCATCTGTACTCAGCCCGCTTTTTGTAGCTTCTAAGTGTGTGTGTGTGAGTGAGTATGGCTGATGGGTTGGGTTGGGAGGGGGTTGTATTTGCATTGATGATTTTATTTTTGAAGGGGGGGGGGGGTTATTTTAAATCTGTAAAGCACTTTGAGTAACTTTGTTTGTTTGAAAAGCGCTTTATAAAGTTTGATTGATACATGACAATATGACAAAAGTATGACCTCAAATTGACATCTGTACACAGAGAAATCAAAAGCGAGAAGCATTTTGTATTCATACCATCAGTGTGTCGTTGGCACATTGTGTGCTTAGTAGATGATGGCTTGTGTTTACTGTTTGATACGAAAACACAATTTTTACAAAGGTGTGACGAGTTAATCTAGCTGTGTTCGCTTTTGCAAGAGAACTACAATGTTTTGATAATTGGGTGAAAGGTTTTCTTATTTGTAAAACTGTATTACATATTATTATTATTTATTACATATTTAACATAACATATAACACATTCTTTCATGAAAAAAACAATCCATAGATTGAGCCTACTAGGGTGGAATCTTTCAGATCCTAATAAAATAGTTGATAAACAACTAATGGATACACAGCCTTTGTTCATAATCCAGTCAACATTCTGTCATCATAACCCCTAACCCATTGCCTGCATTTATCCTAATCTTAACCTTTACCATAACCATAACACTTGACTGTAATTTTAAAGGACCAGTATGTAAGATATATATTTAAAGTAATCATTCAACCCTGATATGTCACAAGACATGAAGGAATCATGTCAACAGTAGTTCCGCCGGGATGTTGTCATTTTAATAGTATAGTTGCTCTACAGTATTTTGAGCCAGATTGAAATACCAGTTTTGACCACAATCTTACATATGGCTCCTTCAAGGATTTTCCTAGTGGGGAACAGAGATATCTCAAAATACTGTTTTAAGAACATACGTGGCACTGTTACAAAGTAGGTACAAAAAAGCCACACATATATTTTCCATGTAACATTTCCAACCTTGAGGGCCCTGCTACTAATTGGGATGGTGTGGTTGGAGGTGTAGCTGCCTTCAGCGCCCACCCCCCCCCCCCCCCCCCCCCACCCCCGCCTCTCTCTTCCTCTCTCTCCATTTCTTCCTCCGTGCACGCTGCTCACGTTGACCGAGGTCTCCAACACGTTTTTTCTTCCCTGTCTCTCTGCCATTTCTCTCTTTCTTTCCTGAGATGTTCCTCTCTTCGTTTTGTATCAGCGTCTCGCCTCTCTCTGTAGCGGCGCTGCATCTTTTCTGCACTTTGTGGTGGAGCCATTTCCTAACAAATATATTCAATTAAATTTTTTTTATGTGCAATTCATAAATTCAAAACTTTATATTAATGATCAATTACTTTAAAATGTTTTGATTAAAAGCAAACATAACAAGAGCCTTGTGTGTAATCAATGACAAGTGTGCAATAAAAAAGAAAAGAAAAGAAAGGCACAATACAAAATTATGAGAAAAACCTTTTTATACACACTGGTGAGCTACATGGGGAGTTTTAATAACATTTTAATATGTGTATGTATGCATTTCTTTACATTTTTAGATAGATTTTCCACCCTGTTAGGCATACAAACCTAACAAGGTGGAATTTACACACCTACATAGGCCACAGCCCTGTGTAGCAGCCATCTTTAGCCAACTAACTCTAGACACAAATACTATTTCAATATATATATCAAACACATTATTATGTCAAAATGTAGCTTATTTTCTCTAAAATCTAGCATAACAGGGTGAAATGTTAGGAGTAAGATATTCAAATGAACATATTAGAACAAATAAAAAGAAGGCAGGGATGGCAGGTGGTCCTTACCTCTTTGTTCTTCAAAATTCCCGCCTAAAGATGATCACACTTCCTGAAAGCGGGATTATGGGAAATGAAGGCGTTCTGTTCAGAAGGTCAAAACACAGAACTAACAGGGTGGAACACGATTTTGAGGACATTCCATAAATCATTCAAAAATAAATAATAATGTTTTTTTATTATTTACTTGTATTCATACACATAGAGATTCTAACTTTCTTTATACTATCAGAAAGTTGAATAGATATTTATTTTTACATTTATCGCAAATATGTTTAACAGAAACTGAAATTTTGCTTTGGGGACATGGGGAAAATAAGTGTGCGCAAAACAAAAAAAGGTAATTAAAAGTAAAATTATTATATTTTTCATGCATTTTTTGTGTTGATTCAGTTCAAAAGACTTCAAACTATGAAAAAACGTTCTATTATGGATGTTTTATATATTTAAAACAATATATTGACGTTTATATCCTGGGGACAGAAAAGTTACCAATATTCAGGAATGACCCTATTACGATTTTATGGCTCCATCTTATACAAAAAGTTATTTATTTGTAATTAATAGCTTGGTGTCAGGTGCACCATTGGTAGAACAAAAAGATTCTGGTAGAAAGTAAACATTAAATACACTAATATTCTTTAATATGGTAAAAGTAAACTTAGATTCAATAATTAGAACTACATTACATTGCGTGATTTAATTTTATATTGCAGGGTGGGTGTGGTGAAGGAGAGAACAGCGGCAGCATACCAGCCCTGCATTGGGACATCACATGGAACGTCCACTCATGTTGATCAAGCTAAAATAGCCTCACAGTCACACTGCCATAATCCAGGATTCTCAAAGTAAGCCTGGCTTTTGGAGTCAGTTCGCTTTGTGGGATAGCCCCCCGGTATCACAATGAACCTAAATCAGAAAAACAACACTGATCTAGTACTTATTACAAGTCACGTTCTTGTCGCCACAAAAAAACCCAACCTTATAATTCTAACTCTATAATTGGAATAGTGCGAAAAAGTTCTCTATTATTTTTGAATGAATTTCTGCAGCAAAGCAGTTTTCTATGGAGGAGATCAGGAAGCCTGGGTTTCTTTCATAGCAGCCTTCAGCTCCTCTGCATTGCTGGGTCTGCTGTCCCTCATCTTCCTCTTAGCAATACTCCATCGATCCTACCAAGTCCTGTTGGATAAAGTCAGCATCTCCTGGAAACGTATAGGTCGACTTAAAGTAACATGGATTCTGGTCCACTCAACTCTTCCTCTAGATTTCCAACTAAAATGTGAACTTTACCTTCATCTGGATACAGAACTTTGGATTACAAAGTCTAGTTCTTTTTCTTCTTAGCCTCGGTAAAACGGTTCTGACTTCTCTGGAATAGGACTGGCTTGATGAGAGGAATGAAACATCTATAGTCCAGTAAATATTTTACTTCCACTCAACTTTCTATGGATATACATTTTTTTCACAGTATAGTGATTTTCTGAGATACTTTATCTTGGGTTTTCATTATTTGTAAGCTATAATCATAATTAGAAGATTGTCTAGTAATTGTGAGAGAGACAGGCCTGAAATACTTTACTGTGAATTGTATATAGAGTTCCTCTTCCTGAAATTAAGCAAGGCAATTTGATTTGTATAGCACACTTTCATCAACAGAGTAATTCAATGTGCTTGACATGATTCTGTGATAAGGAAGCAAAGATAACAGATGATACATGAACAATGAAAAGCATACAGAAAGTAAAATCAGCAATTAAGGTTAAAAACACAACATATGATACACAGTGAAGCATAGTGGTTTACTCAAAGGCAGCTCTAAGCAGATGAGTTTTAAGTTAGTGGCTTAGTTTCAGCAGCTTTTCAGTCTCCAGATAAGGGGAGCATAGAAACTGAAAGCTGCTTCTCCATGTTTGGTTCTGAGGATGATCAGTAGACCAGACCTGGAGGACCTGAGTGGTCTTGGGGGTTGCTATGGTGAAAGCAGGTTTTTAACTTAGGGTTTGGATGGAATCAAAGTCACCCGGTGACATTGTAGTGTAAAGCTGAGTATCATCTGCATAGTTATAGTAACTGGTTTATTGGTTGGTAGAATCTGGGCTAGTAGGTGCATGTACATATTAACTTGGAGAGGCCTCAGAGGAACCCCACATGTGATCTCTGTTTAAAAATTGTCTTTTGACACAAATAATTAATGCATTCATGCTAAAACAGTACGTTTTTGTCACATTCTATTTTTTGGCCTGTATTATGCAGTGTTAAGTTGTGGTTCTGTTGATATGCAGGCCTTGATCAGAATGCTGGAGCAGTTTTTAGTCCTTAAAAAAATAAAAGTAAACTTCTACAACTTTGAAAACCTCGGTTCTCAGTTCTTCTTTCAGGCCGGGGTTAGTTTCTGCCTCTGGAAAAGAATATTCATTGAGAAATACTCTCAGTCTGGACTTTCTTATAATAACTACCCTCCGATTGTCTACTATCATTAGATACTTTTTGACGCCACAATAGTTTAATATGAGACTAAATGCAGAATTGGAGGGGAACTTTGATTGAGATGTTTATTTACTAATACGATGCCCTCCTGGGATGCCACAGTTTTAACATATTCCCAGAGAGGGAGCAGAGTGGAAAACGTGTTACGCCCAGACAGGGTCGCAGATAAGCGATTAATCAAAGCAAAAGTAAGAAAAGAAGGAAAAAAAATCGAGTCCCTCTACAAGAGTGAGAGCTTGTAACCCAGTCTGTATATTTTTACCAGCCCATGAATCCAACGTTGGGACCCCAGTGAAGAGATAAAAAGGACAAAAACGGAAGCCTACAGATGTGTCTAAATCTTAAATGTTACACAGTAGACCTGTTTTGGTTATTACATACAGAAGCTAATTGCATTCACTTGGAAAAAAAATAAAAAGCTCTGTTTTTCTGAATTAATTAGATAAGTTTTGAAAATAAAAATAAATTCTGCTCTGTTTTTCTGAATTAATGAGATAAGTTTTAAAAATAAAATAAATTCTGCGCTGTTTTTCTGAATTAATGAGATAAGTTAAAAAATACTGCTTTGTTTTTCTGAATTAATGAGAAGTTTTAAAAATAAAAATAAATTCTGATCCGTTTTTCTGAATTAATGAGATAAGTTTAAAAATAAAAACTGCTCTGTTTTTTTGAATTAATGAGAAGTTTTAAAAATAAAAATAAATTCCGCTCTGTTTTTCTGAATTAATGAGATAAGTTTAAAAATAAAAACTGCTCTGTTTTTCTGAATTAATGAGATAAGTTTTTACAATTAAAATTAATACTGCTCTGTTTTTCTGAATTAATGAGATAATTTTAAAAATAAAAATAAACCTGCTCTGTTTTTCTGAATTAAGAGATAAGTTTTTAAAAAATAAAAATAAATTCTGCTCTGTTTTTCTGAATTAATGAGATAAGTTATAAAAAATAAAAATAAATACTGCTCTGTTTTTCTGAATTAAAGAGATAAGTTTTTAAAATATATGAAAATTCTGCTCTGTTTTTCTGAATTAATGAGATAAGTTTAAAAAAAATCTGCTCTGTTTTTCTTAATTAATGAGATAAGTTAAAAAATACTGCTTTGTTTTTCTGAATTAATGAGATAAGTTTTAAAAATAAAAATAATATCTGCTCTGTTATTCTGAATTAATGAGATAAGTTTTAAAAATAAAAATAAATACTGCTCTGTTTTTCTGAATTAATGAGATAAGTTTTGAAACTAAAAATTAATTCTGCTCTGTTTTTCTGAATTAATGAGATAAGTTTTAAAAATAAAAATAAATTCTGCTCTGTTTTTCTGAATTAATGAGATAAGTTCTAAAAATAAAAATAAATACTGCTCTGTTTTTCTGATTTAAAGAGATACGTTTTAAAAATAAATAAAAATTCTGCTCTGTTTTTCTGAATTATTGAGATAAGTTTAAAAAAAATTCTGCTCTGTTTTTCTGAATTAATGAGATAAGTTAAAAATACTGCTTTGTTTTTCTGAATTAATGAGATAAGTTTTAAAAATAAAAATAAATTCTGCTCTGTTATTCTGAATTAATGAGATAAGTTTAAAAATAAAAACTGCTCTGTTTTTCTGAATTAATGAGATAAGTTTTAAAAATAAAAATAAATTCTGCTCTGTTTTTATGAATTAATGAGATAAGTTTAAAAATAAAAATAAACACTTCTCTGTTTTTCTGAATTAATGAGAAGTGCTCTATGCTTTTAGAGCCTTCAGCTCACCCGTCCTTGTGTGCTGGTATCATGGCTGGTATGAGATGCTCTAGGCAGGTACTGTTTAATACAGAAAAGGTATGTAAATAATACTTTTGCTACATTGGAGCCTTCTTTCTTTGACAGTAGAGCTCAGTTGTGAAGTTAGAAGTGAGCGCAGCTAACCAAGTTATAATAGGCATGGTTTAGTTTATAGTTAAGCTAATGTTTGCTAGCCTGTTACCTTGCTGTGTGACGGGAAGGCGGAGGGGATGAGGGGTCGTCTGGTTGATTCGCACGACAGCGTCTTTGGACAAAGCTTTGCATGTGAAGTTGTGAACACTACACTAAAATGGTGCGAATACTGTTTCGTGGTACTGTAATCATTCTCATAGGTGAGGGGAGAAAATCGGCATCCTAAACAGGTCGTTTAAAAGACTGTTATATCTACTGCTTTCTTTAAATAATAGCAATTCTTTAAATTCGCAACAGGTTTTAACAACACCAATAGAAAAATAAACATATACTCAAAGATTAACTTCTAGCGCTTATTTTTGAAGTAATATCGCATTAGATAACTGTGATCCCTATTACATACTTACTGTAGATCGATGTAGTGTTTTTGTGATATATCAGACTGTTTTGTATTTCGGTTTTTCTCTTTGAAAAACAAATACTGCCAAACAATTTGAATGTTTATTATGGAATCTTTGTTCCAGCATGCTCTTTTAAAGTGTGTTTTGGTTAAACCCAAACTTTTTCCAGCTAAAATCAAAACTGATATAATTATCTTTGGAACAATCAAGAGTCAGCAGCATACAGCTTTACGGTTGGTAAAAGTTTGCTAAAGCACAATCCCTTAAACCTTGCTCCATTGTCTCATTACAGCAAGCACAAAACCTCCGCTTCAAGGACGATTTGCAAAACCTCTGACTTCTCTTGCAAAATCAAACTTTCCAAAACAGTTTTACCTGTGCCCAAAATCAAACACTGCTCTCAAATATGAAACAAATTGGTCAACACTACATACACTATCAAGCAGTCAGTAAAAAATACACCAAAAAATAGAAAACACATTGTTCAAAAACATATAGTTCTCAGGGAGATTACATTTTTAATCTCAACACAATTTTCATATATTTACAGTACGTCATTATACCGTAAGCTCAAAATGGATCAGAAATTACAGTTTTGCTCTTTGCATTTTTTTTGTTCTTCCTCCTTGTACCCTTATTTTTAAAGTGCTGTACTATGCATCTCAAAAACTTTATCCCTGTGATACTGTCATTTTTGTTCTCTGATATGAACCTGTAACCAGCTGATTCAATCTATTCAGCAGTCAGTACTGACAACAAATGGAAAGCACAATGTTTAGGGCCATACAATTTGTTTACTGTACCATATACAGCCTATAATGCACTGTGCTACAGTACACAATGAAAGTGACAAAAATCAACGGACGAAAGATGTGATCAATGGGCTTCTTGTTGTTTTGTGCTGGACTCCTCCTCTTTCTCCTCGTTTCCCACCTCGCATGCGTCCTCTCGCATAAATTCTTCTATCCATTCTCACTCTTTTTCATTCCCACCTTTGGCATCCTGCTCTTTGAACTGGCTTATATTCATTGTCACATCATTAGAAACAAGTGAAATCAATTTTGACTGATTGTGTACAATCAATGACATTTGTGTAATGTGTTACGTGTGGTTGTTGCCACTTGTGCTTACCAGCATGGATGATGTGCATTAGAGTGCAGAATGTGTTTTAAGAATGAGAATGTGTTTAGAATTTTGCTAAACCATGAGGTTAATGAGTTCAAACAACTGAGAATTTTCTTCAGCAAATGGAATTTAGTGTTTTAGCAACTGATAAAAACTGTAGCCTAATACAACTCGAAACTACAGATCAGGCCTGAAATCTAGGTGGAGTGATGGACTCAGACCTGGACCTTCAAGGCCACTTACAGTAAAATTAAAGAATAAGGTCAACTGAGAGAATATACTACAAAATGCTTGGATTATTTTATTACTAATTGAATGGTTTAGCACCAAAGTGTGCTGAAGGTCTTATGCTCTCTTTATCTGGAACAAACTTCCAGATGACTACAAAGCTGCTGAAACACTGACTTTCTTTAGGCCTGTTTAGAATTGCCTTTAAGTAGCTGATCAATAATAGGAATGTTTTGAGTCTCAAAAGTTTTTTTTTTCTTTTTTGCTTGTTTTATTGCTACTTTTAGTTTACCCTCTAATCACCCAAAGTACCTTGAATTGCCTTGTTGTTTAAAGTGTGCAGTGTCTTGCGTTGAACTCGGATCTGTATTTTCTGTCGTTTAATGTAATATTTTGCAACATAAAGCTCAAGCTAACTGAAATATACATGCTTATAAGCAGATGCAGGTTTCCCTGTCAGTACACATAAATATGGTCTAGTTAGACCTCACCCTTCTGCTCTTAAGGGGTAGGGCTGGGTGATATGTTCTCAAATCTGTATTGCTGTATTATGTAAAGCATCTGCGTTAACGAGTTTATTGCAATATAGTTTTTTTTTGTCTTTGTATATATATATAGTGTGTGTGTCAAAATGACTGCTTATGACCATTCTAACTTTTTAGATATATTGCAAGAAAGATATTTCCAAAAGGTTTAGAATACCATTGAAAGGAAATGTATTGTAAAAAATGCATTGAAAAAGATATTCAAGGATTTTTAAAAATGACACAAAGACATTCTCACCGCATAAATAAAGATGAAAATATTTTAAATAAAGTAACTGCTAAATATTATGAAAAATAAATTTTAAAATGGTCCTCCTCCCTGGGTACTTTGTAAATCTAAAAGTGCACAAATGGAAACCTGCACTTAATTTAATTCAAAATGCTTCAAAGTTCAATAGGTTTCTTTTCCATTAAATGAAAAGCAATACATTTTAAAGGTCCCATATTATGCTACATTTAGAAAAAAATAATATTTCAATGAGGCCCCCAGAGTATATATTTGCCGTGTGTGCAGGAAAATTCCTCTCAGATTAGGCATACAGCATGTATCTGAAACCTCCTGATTCTGGACAAGCTGTTTTGGTTGCACTGTGGCTTTAATGCAATGAGCTGCTGCTTTCCACGCCCCCTCCCTCCCGAAGGCCGTGCCCCCACCAACCCGCAACCATGACAACGCAGTCAGAGTTTGTAATGATGGCCGCTAGCAGGAGCGCGATATTCCAAACTGATATATTTGACCCATAAATATGTTACAGTATGTTTTCCATGTAGTAAAGTACACAAAAAGCTTTAGTTGGCATAGTAGTCTTGCACACTGTGTCTGTGCTTTTATCGGTTGAAGCTCCAGAACAGGCAAACTGTATCGTGTGCACTCTTTTTTGAGCCTACAGCTCTCCCCCATTAATGATCATTGATTAGCAGCAGCTGTTGTTGCGTGAAATTCGTTATCTTGGCATTACAAGCTGCAACCAAGTGTGCGGACCAGCCGCTAATGTAGTCTAGTCTCTCCGTCAAAACCCCCGCAACACCCACCGCTCCTCCTCCGTTCTCAGGAGCAAATCTAACGTCAACATATAAACATTAAAAGCCTTTTCACTAATGCCCAATAGTAACAGCATTCATGTAAAAAGGCTACAGCTGCTGTGACCGTTCTATACTACGCGTCAGTGGTATAATGAGACAGAAAGTTTCGTTTCACACACAGCTACATAGCTAACAGCTACAGCTGACGTTACACAGCTAATCGCTACAGCTACACAGCTAACCTTACACAACTAAAAGCTACAGCTAACGTTGCACGGCTAACAGCTACAGCTGACGTTACACAGCTAATCGCTACAGCTACACAACTAACCTTACACAGCTAAGAGCTACAGCTACACAGCTAACAGCTACACAGCTAACGCTCGGTCTATATTGCCAACACATCACTCACATTGATTAAACATGGTAAAACATGACATCTTACCTCCTCTGATGTTGAAGGCGGCTCACGGAGAGTTGGTATGGCTCCAACATTCAGCCACAGTTTAGTGGCAAAGCCTGACTGGAACTGAAACAGGTTACTGAAAGACTCCGGTGTAAAATGCTTAGCACATACATGTAGTATTTTCGGGACCGTTCCAGGAGAGTTTCCCTCAAAAATAAAAGATATCCACTGGGTCCTCACATCTTCTTGTGTTGGAACTGCAAAAAGACTTTTGTCTTGGTTGTTGCAGCTTGCAACAGAGCAGCTGGCGTGTCGTCCTTTCCCACTGGGCATTGTCGGTGGCGTGTTGCTCAATGTGGCAGACGGCAGTAGCTTAGAGGAGGGCTTATCTTCACAGGTGAAAGTGGGACGGCCTAGTGGGATGGGCCAGGTCCTCTACATACGTATGTAGAGGACCCAAATAGAAACAGCTTGTGGGAGGCTCTTTCACAGAAATGCAGGGAAGGAGAGATACTGAGAGATACTGAGAGCACAGACTTGCACACACTTCAGGGGGTCTCCACAGACACCGGTAACTTATAATTATGTGTGAAAAACATGAAAAAGTGCATTTTGCATAATATGGGACCTTTAAACTTAATACAGCTAGTGTAAAGATAAACACTGAACATCAGTATTTATCTTCCCTGCATACTTGGTACAAAGTATTTAGGCATATCTTCAAATTGCGTAATTGCGTTAGGGCGGTATAGTCAAAAAATTTACCTTTGACTACATTTATATAATTTTTACCTTTCTACCTTTTATATTGGCCACTACTCCTCAGGGCCACATTAAAGTTGAACTCCAACCCATAGGCTGGAGTATTGGTTATTGATCAGTATTAATCATGGATCAGATATTTACTTAAATTTACATCTTTCCTCTATGCAGGACCAGCCATAGCTACATTTATTTCCTCATCCCACCCACAAGATGTTGACTTCTGAGAATTCCTTAAAAGCCGAGGGATTCCTCTGGAGAATATTCATAAAATGCAGCAGGACCATGTAAGTGAAAGCAGATTAAAGCCTAGTTTATACTTATCTGTCATGAAGTTTCCGTTGGTGTGTCTGTGCTGCAAAGCAATTCCACACAAGGAAAGCAGGGGGTGCTGACTTTTTATGGTGGGTCTGCCTACCACTGCGGTGTCATTTGTGTTTATTTTCTTCAGCTTTTGAACACATTTCCCCTCAAGGAACAATTGACGACAGAAAATAAGTTTTGATTAAGCTGTAAAACCTTTTTCTAGGAGTGCCGCTCATAGATACTCTAAAAACGCATGAAAACAAACACGTGGTTTGTTTCTTTGTTCTCTACACCTCCATGGGCTATTCTGCGAAGGAAGCTCAACAAATCGAGGCTCATTTGAAATATCCTCGCTTAAGGAACCTCTTCAACCTTAGCCTGACCCAGGAGAAGGTTCCAGTGTTGTGAAAGACATCCTGCCTTGTTCCAGTTCCAAAGAAAACTCACCTATCAGTCATCAATGAATGACCTGTTGTCCTGACATCCCATATCATGAAGGTCCTGGAAAGACTCCTGTTGCCCCACCAGAGTAAGCAAGCTAGAACCCCCTGCAGTTTGTGTTGAAGATGCCATCATCAACCTGCTTCAACCAACTCACTGTCATCTGGACAAATTAGGCAGCACTCTGAGAATCATGTTCTTTGATTTCTCCAGTGCATTTAACACAATTCAGCCTGATTTTCTTTGTCAGAAACTCCTGAAGACACAGGTGGAGGCCTCAACAATCAGCTGGATCAATGACTACCTGTTTTGTGAAATTCTTACCCAGGATCTTAGTGGATCGGCAGCCATCATGGTCTACACACAACTCCTTGAAAATGTAATTGGTAATGAGCTACAACAACACTTAATTTCTCTCTGGGATCAATAAAGTATTTTTGAATTGAATGAGGCTGCACTCATGAGGAGTGCAGAATGAATGAAGGTCTATAGAGCAATACCCCTCCAAATCCAATTTTCTCAGGATATAATTTTTTGTCTAGTAATTTGAACTTGTTTTTGAAAGGACATGCAAAGAAATTACATATTGCTGGGTTTTAGATTTTTTTGAGCCACTTTTTTGCTTTAACAAGTACTTTACACTGTCAATGACATCATACACATCGTATGTCCACAGATACTGCTTTACGGAAATCCTTGTTTTTCGTTTTAAATTTCACAGTACATACATAATGGTAGGCAGATAACAGAGCCAAACAGCAAAACAAAATTCTTAGGTTGAAAAAAAAAACGTGGGCGAAAATGTCCACCTTAAAATTCTGATACCGCTCCAGATGTTACAATGCCGTCAAGCAGTACATGTGGTTGTAATCAGTTCTTTACTGACCAATCAGCAGTCGTTAGAAAAATACTAGCGAGTTATGGGCTACAACAACTCAACTTGTAAGAAACCGAAAGGACTTACAATACAAGCCAAAAGTTTGGACACACCTTCTCATTTCTTTCTTTTCATGACTATTTACATTGTAGATTCTCCCTGCAAGCATCAAAACTATGAATGAACACATATGGAATTATGCAGTACTCTTACAAAAAAGTGTGAAACAACCTGGTCTCCAAGGTCACCGGACCTGAACCCAATGGATTTGATTTGGTGTGAGCTGAACCGCAGAGTGAAGGACAAAGGGCCAACAGGTACTAAGCATCTCTGGGAACTCCTTCTAGTCTGTTGGTAAACCATTTCTGGTGACTACCTCTGGAAGCTCAGGAGAATGCAAAGGAGTAATCAGAGCAAAGGGTGGCTACTTTGAGGAATCTACAATATAACATATGTATTCAGTTATTTCACCCTTTTTGTTTAAGTACATACAGTAATTCAATACATCTGTTAATTCATAGTTTTGATGCCCTTTATTGAGAATCTACAATTTACTCATGAAAATAAAGACAACACATTGAATTGAGATGTGTCTTTTGGCTTGTACTGTACTGTATGTAGTTGTTCATTCAAATTTCCACCTTTAACCCATGTCAAACCTGCAATAAAAATCGTAGATTTCCCATTGGCATGGGGTGAAAGAAACAAATTTAGAGTCCTACTCCATAGACTCCCATTCATCTTGCACTCATGGCAATCGCCCCCAGTGGAACTCTGGTGGAAATGCAACCAAATTTGTTACAATGGGATTTAAAGCCGGAGTCTGGATTATTTCGGGGAGAGTTTATTTTAAATCCAACGTACCCATATCTCCATGTTGAAAAGCATCTGTGATGTAAATCGTGGGGGGGACAAATATCGATGTAAAACTAGGGGTGCACCAATCCGACTTTTTCAGTCCGTATACCTATACCGATGCCTGGGCTTTGTGTATCTGTCGATACCCAATACCAATCCGATATTATTGCTGAATTAATCAGCATTATACCTTCCACCTTATACCTTTCTTGAAGAGACTAAAGGCACCAGAGTTTATTGAGTAAACATAACTAAGACAAATTAAAAGATGTGGTGGTAGAAATCTGGGTGTCTGAGAGGCCTCGGAGGAGAGAATAAAACAAAGTGTCAGCTATATTCTTACATAGTTTATTTTACGTGCACGGAGGGCCTCCTGCTGAGAACCTTGAAGCTTCAGCACAGATGCATGGGTATATATAGTAATCAGCCACACCCTATCATATCTGTTGCTGATTGATTCATTGCTTACTTTGGGGAAACGGAGGACTTCATACATAATCAAACAGAAGAGGAAGTGTCACTTCAGTAGTCAGCAGTAAACAAAATATGTCATCTAACAATCAGGAGATAGTTTGTCTGGACAATCAGAATATAGATAACATTAAGGGACACTTTGTATAATGCTGAGAAGGACTTTCACAGGATCTGTCATCAGTCAACATGAGATGCTTACATACAAGTGGTTCTTGTTTGTACCTTAGAATCAGAACAGCTGTCTAAGAGCTGAGTAATAGAATTAAACCTTTCTAAATGTCCCAGCATTAATAATAAAATGTTCTGTCACAAAATTAGATAAAGATCACCATAAAAATAAAATCTAAAAAGAAAATGATTATTTTGTGTGAATTTATTGCAGATTTACCACATTTTCAGTATCGGTCCATGGTATCGGTTAGCTTTAACCGATACGATACATGTACATTAGACGTATCGGGGCCGATATCCCATACCAATATCGTATCGGTGCATCCTTATGTAAAATACTCGTGTCTCTTAGGCATTTTTCGAGTTTGTCACTGTATTTCCCATTGTTTTTTTCTTTTTCTGAAGTTGATGTAGCCCTGGGTAGCCAGGGAATGGCTATTTAGCAGAAGTTTGCTGTGACTTCTCCTTGACCGCTCTCTGCCATTATAGTGACTGTAAACAGGAAGACACGAAGCAGCTTGGTTGCACGGCATCCACAGTTTGTATGATGCGCCTGCATGTTGATTGACAGTCCACACAGCAGAAACTTGAATTCTATTGGATAAATAAATTTGCCCGTCAGTAGGAATTGCTTAGGGTTCCATGGAAGGAAGAAGGGACTTGAAAAATAACAAATGTTGTGGAGAACCGGCCTTTTATCATAGTACTGAACCCCACATGATTTTAAGGACATATAAAACTTTAACAAATAAATAAATTCGCAGGAATGCGAATTTAATAGAGAGTGGCAAGCCTTTCCGCTGACTGACTCTGATTAGGTGATGTTGTTACATGGACGGTTTAGAGTGTGACAGTGAGCGCTGAGAGGCTCTTCTAACTGTAATCTTCTAAATTCATGTTAATAAATCATATTATCTTGATGGGTAGAGCAAGATAAGCTGGAATCTGTTGTGTACAGTAGAACTTGATTTTAGAAAGGATGTGAAAATATTTATGAACTAAATAACAACAGTTTAAAGTCTTTAAAATGTAAAGTTACATTAATACAGAATTTAAATTTACATATTTATTTTTTATCAGTTTCAAGGTACTATAAGGCTGTTTTCACACATTTAGACAGGACAGTATTATGCTTTTATGGCTCTGTCTTAGACAAAAATGGATTTATTTGTAATATTTAAAAAAATGTTTGGTCTCAGGTGTAACATTGGTGCAATGAAAAACTTCTGGTAGAAACTCAATATTAAATAAAGTAATGTTCTTCAAAATCGTAAAAGTTATATCATTACATCAAATAAATCATTAAATAATTAGAACCACATTTTTAAAAGATAAAACCTACATTCCATGGCATAATTTATCCACCAAGAAGAAAACTGCAGCTGCTGCAACCACTGTAATAACTTTATATTGGAGAGTGGGTGGGGTGAGGTTTGGACAAGCAAAAAGGAGGTAGAGATGACATAAGAAGACTTTCTCTCTTTGAAAGGCTTAGAGAAAAGATGGGCACAAACATCAACAAAGACAACAGTCAAATTACAGACAAGGAGAGTACTTTGCAGCCAAAAAAATTGTATCTGAAGAATAATAAAACAGCACCGAAGATGACAAGACAAATGATGATGGATTTATGAAAACAGACAAGTCAGAAAGCGTTGGAGGAGGAACCAGAGTTCTTGATGTTTCCAAAAAGGCAACCAAAACTGAAATTCCATCACATGCTAAAAACTTATTTTTCCCTAAGGACAAATCCTCTAAAGGAAGTGGGAAGAGTTCAGTCATGATGTTGTTGATTTCAAAGAAGGACATCTTGATGAGAATGTTACTGTTGGAGAGCTTTATGAGACACACAAACTGGGGATTATAAGGTTTTACTTGCTCACAATGAACCTGGCCAATGAGGATGAAATATTAACAGAAAAATGAGCAAGAGGAAAACACAGACCAAAGGCAACAGGCATACACTACAGAAAAAGCTGAGAATGTGACAGACAACACCAGACAGTGAACCACTGATAAATATATTAGAAGATGGGGAGCCATGTGCTGCACCAGCATCAGCTTTCTCTACTCCAGTTGGTCATATTATTGATCTCACAGCTTTGTGTGAAATGTCTGAAAATGTTTTTGGTCCATCAACAAGTGGACCACATGCGGGGGAGCTTGATGATACCCTGTTAGTTGAACCCTCCTTCCACATAGAAGAGGAAGACACAAACAGTAATAACTTCAGTTCAACTCCAGTTCGTTCAGAGACGGTGTCTGCTGCCCTGCACAGTGATACTGAAAACACATCTCATGTCACTGTGAAGATCCACAGAGTGACTCTCTTAGATGAACTCATTGCCCAGTTCAAGGATGAAACTATAATGAGCTGTTCAGTTATATACAGCTTCATTGATGAAATGGGGGCAGATGCGGATGGCGTGTCCAGAGATGTGTATGCAGCTTTCTGGACAGAATTTCTAGACTGTGCTGCAGAAGGTGCTGATGTGAGGGTCCCATCACTATCTCCCAGATGGCAACAAGAAGAATGGAAATCTGTTGGAAGGATCTTGGCAAAGGGATTGAAGGACCGTGGATATTTTCCCTATCGTCTGGCTCAAGCCTTTACAGCAGCATTCGCATTTGGCGAACACTCTCTCACCCGATTTACTTTTTGACTCCCATATGTGGTTTCTCAGTCAGTCAGAGCGTGATCTCTTGTCAACTGCTTTGCAAGATGGTGTCGTGGGTGATAAAGAAGAGCTGCTTGATCTTATGGATCTCATGGGAGTAAGAACAATACCAACTCAAGACAACTTGAAGTCTCTGCTTCTCTAAGTAGCCCACAAGCAGATTATCCAGCAAACCCAAATATGCACTAGACAACATTGCAGAAGTTGCAGGTCCAACTCTCAAGCAGATTTTTCCGAGTGTGTTAGATATGCAGAAGATTTATGAGAATCTTAAGCCAACAACACGAAAAATGTTAAAGTTGATAACTGCTTCTCCAACTTCTCCTCAAGAGAACCAGAGTTTACGATTTTTTAATCAGGACATACGGGGGACTGGATGAAATAGGAATACGAAAGCTGTTGAGATTTCTAACAGGGTCTGATGTCAAAGAAATTCAAATCATATTCACTTCTTTAGAAGGACTGGCACGCAGACCAATTGCACATACAAGTGGACCAACTGTAGAACTACCATCTACTTACAACAGTTATCCAGAGCTCAGAGTTGAAATGGAGTCCATCCTGTCCAGCAACACATATGCAATGGACCTAGCATAAAAGTGTTTTACAGGTTCTTTTAACAGAATCCTGTTACTTATCTTGTAAACCAGACCAAATGAGAAAGTATTTTACTACAAGTTTAGAGGACTGGTCAAATAAATTAAGTTAAAATAAAGTAGTTTTATTTCGCACAATTGGTTCATCTCATCAGTGTTGACTCTGTAGGTTAGAATAACTATAATAAATATGTAAATGCACATATTTTGGAAATATAACTAGCTTACTGGTGAGTACTGTGCACATGATTTTGTTTTCCCCCAAGATTGTAAGTTTTTGATGTCATTTTATTTGAGTTATAAACAAATTAACTGCCTTATGAGCATCTTCTTGCACTTAAAACACCTTCAAAATATTTTTAAATATTTGGAGTAATTCTTTTGATTTGAACTATTAATGAAGTTTTGTTAACCTTATTAGTCATTCGTTAAAGTGTTTATTAAAATATGCACTGCTATTTTTCTTAATCCTCAAATTTTATTTTTGCAACGTTTTTTCTATCTTGCACAGGTTTTCCTTTTTTTTATCTGTTTTTTTTTTTTTAAGGGAAGTTGAATGAGTTTCATACACTGTTGATCCAAAGAAATAATTTAAACAGCAAGTTTCTACCACAGCATTTGGATTGTTTAATACTTGTTAACTTGTTTTCATAAACAAAACAGAACTTAGAAAGTTTATCCATTAACCAAAGGCAATTTTTTTCTATATAAAATTATCACTAAAACCTTAATTTGAAGTGTGTTAATCAGCTTTATGTAAACACCATTTATTTTTTGAAAGATTATGTTTTGGGCATTAAAAATAAATGTACCCTCAGTTATATTCAAGCTCAGGTTTTGATTACTTCAACTCTGTCCTGCATGTTTTCCATTGTGAATCAGTTTTTAAAGGGCTGTGGAGAAGTGACCTTGAAGAGTGTTGTTCTTTTTATTATGTACATAATAAAAGTCACTCTGTTCAAAATAAGTTTGTATTGATTTGTGATAATGCCATATCAGGTAACTGAAAACGTTTTCAATACTAGAACACATCTATATATAAGCTTCCAGCTGGATTTAACTAGGCACATTCAGAGTTTAAGGTGGTACTTTAATCAATAATATGTATGTGGACATACAGTCAGGTCCATAAATATTGGGACATGGACACAATGCTAACATTTTTGGTTCTATACACCACCACAGTGGATATCAAATGAAACAAACAAGATGTGCTTTAACTCCCACTTGTTAGGGGACCAAAAGTAATGGGACAATTGGCTTCTCAGCTGTTCCATGGCCAGGTGTGTGTTATCCCCTCATTATCCCAATTACAATGAGCAGATAAAAGGTCCAGAGTTAATTTCCAGTGTGCTGTTTGCATTTGGAATCTGTTGCTGTCAACTGTCAAGATGAGATCCAAAGAGCTGTCAGTATCAGTGAAGCAACCCATCATTAGGAGAGATAGCAAAACGTTAGGCGTGGCCAAAACAACAGTTTGGAACATTCTCAAAAAGAAGGAACGCACCGGTGAGCTCAGCAACACCATAAGACCCGGAAGACCACGGAAAACAACTGTGGTGGATGACCGAAGAATCCTTTCCCTGGTGAAGAAAACACTCTTCACAACAGTTGGCCAGATAAAGAACACTCTCCAGGAGGTAGGTGTATCTGTGTCAAAGTCAACAATCAAGAGAAGACTCCACCAGTGTGAATACAGAGGGTTCACCACAAGATGTAAACCATTGGTGAGCCCCAAAAACAGGAAGGCCAGATTAGAGTTTGCCAAACATCTAAAAAAGCCTTCACCGTTCTGGAACAACATCCTATGGACAGATGAGACCAAGATCAACTTGTACCAGAGTGATGGGAAGAGAAGAGTATGGAGACGGAAAGGAACTGCTCATGATCCTAAGCATACCACCTCATCAGTGAAGCATGGTGCTGGAAGTGTCATGGCGTGGGCATGTATGGCTGCCAGTGGAACTGGTTCTCTTGTATTTATTGATGATGTGACTGCTGACAAAAGCAGCAAGATGAATTCTGAAGTGTTTCGGGCAATATTATCTGCTCATATTCAGCCAAATGCCTCAGAACTCATTGGACGGCGCTTCACAGTGCAGATGGACAATGACCCAAAGCATACTGCAAAAGCAACCAAAGAGTTTTTGAAGGGAAAGAAGTGGACTGTTTTGCAATGACCAAGTCAGTCACCTGACCTGAATCTGATTAAGCATGCATTTCACTTGCTGAAGACAAAACTGAAGGGAAAATGCCCCAGGAACAAGCAGGAACTGAAGACTGCTGCTGTAGAGGTCTGGCAGAGCATCACCAGGGATGAAACCCAACGTCTGGTGATGTCTATGTTCCAGACTTCAGGCTGTAGTTGACTACAAAGGATTTGCAACAAAGTATTGAAATGTATAAGTTTTATTTATGGTTCTTATTCTGTACCATTACTTTTGGTCCCTTAACAAGTGGGAGGCACATATGCAAACTGTTGGAATTCCTACACCGTTCACCTGATTTGGATGTAAATCCCCTCAAATAAACGCTGACAGTCTGCAGTTAAAGCACATCTTGTTCGTTTCATTTGATATCCATTGTGGTGGAGTATAGAGCCAAAAATGTTAGCATTGTGTCCATGTCCCAATATTTATGGACCTGACTGTATGTAATAATATGTGGATTCTTTATTGTTTCTGCTTGAATTGGGAAAAGCTGAATGCCAATGGGCATAACTTTTTAACACAATTTTTAAACATGAATTACTGAAACATACAGATATGTTAATGTACTTCAAAAATCAATATATGGTTTAAATCTTAAATCCCTTATTCCAGATAGATGCACATTGTAGAGTATGATTTTATCCATTATAACAGCTTGGGATAATCAAATCTGAGGTTTGTATGTAAGTAATATGTATGTAATATGGTATCGTCACAGGGATATGGTCCTCTCTGTAGGCATTCTTCTCTGCAAGCTTGTATCTTTTGTTGGGATACTCCTCTGAGGTGATCCCTAGCACCAAATAGTTGAGGTAGGGTGTACATCATTATTGGACGTCCTGCAGGAGACACAGCATTTCTGCAACGGCGAATCCGGTGAGTGTTCCAAACTTGAACAATGGCATGCAGTTCTTCCTGAATATAAAGACAATGCCATGTTAGTTCACCCATTTGCACTGCAAGATTATCAGGAAGAAAAGCCTATGTCACAAAACAAACAACTTAAAAAACAGCTAAAGCTATTCAGTCAATTTAAACCTAAGCAATTAAAATGCAGCATGCAACAAATAAATGTAACAAAAAAAGTCTGTTAGTGCTGTTCTTGATTTTTTTAAAATAGGGTTCAAGTACAAGTGTATTGCTAAATACAGCTATTAATTTATACACAAACGTATCTAAATTGATATAGTGCAATCAGTTCAACGTTTTAAAAGCAATAATGTTACATTTCTTCTTACCTCTATCATTCCAAGAAATGTAAATTGTATGAGATTTTTATCCAGGAAGTCACCGGAGAAGTAGTTAGTCTCTTTTAGATCTTGAAATGTGTTCATCCAGAACTGTGCATGCTGCTCCCTTATACGTTGGTTATGATTGCTTGAACCATACAGATAGCATCTTTTAGAAAATTCGTCCAAGTGATCATGTCTCATATACTTCTGCATCTGCTCCACATAACGGTTTTCTGTCCCCAGGTCGGACCGGTGTTACACCAGAATCTGTGACCCATCAAAATCTGTGACCCTAGCATGTCTGAGCATTCTGAGTTGAGTCACCAAATGTGAATTTTATGCCCTTACCCAGAGTCCTTTCCCTAATCATAACTTCCTGACCTGCTAAAGCTAAATATACCTAAACATAAACATGCCAAAAGCTAAGATTGCCTAAACCTACGATTGCCTAAAGCTCACCAAAACCTAGGGTCACAGATTCTGATGGGTCACAGATTCTAGTGTAACATCTGTTCCGGTGTCTCAGCTGCACTCTGCAGGGGTCTAGAATTTTTAGCAAGCTCCTGATATTTTCCGGTGTAACCACATAGCCAGCCTGAATGCATTTCGTATGCATCAACTTATAACCGTGGAGCATACCATATCTGGTCAACTGATCCTGGAGAAACATGGCCACATCAAGAAGATCTGATGGGGCTTTACGTCTGAAAAGGCGCAAATTCCTCAAATGTCTGCGCAGTGTGGACAAACTAATAATAACCCCATCTATATAATTTAGAGACAAAACTATTTCCCAGTGTCTCAGCCCCAAAACTGAATCAAACTCAACAAACAAGACATGTTTAAGCTTAAGTTAGCCTACTAGCATTGAGTAGGCTAATGCAGCAATGTGGTAAAAAAAAAAACTGCAGAGGTAGGCTAGATTATTATTATTCTGTAAACCTTATCTCATTAATTCAGAGAAACAGATCCGTATTTTTATTTTTAAAAACTTATCTCGTAAATTCAGAAAATCAGAGCAGTTTTTATTTTTATTTTAAAAACGTATCTCATTAATTCAGAAAAACAGAACAGTATTCATTTTTATTTTTAAAACTTATTTCATTTATTCAAAAAAACAGAGCAGTTTTTATTTTTAAAACGTATCTCGTTAATTCAGAAAAACAGAGAAGTGTTTATTTTTATTTTTAAAACTTATCTCATTAATTTAGAAAAACAGAGCAGTATTTATTTTTATTTTTAAAACTTATCTAATTAATTCAGAAAAACAGAGCAGTATTTATTTTTATTTTTAAAACTTATCTCATTAATTCAGAAAAACAGAGAAGTATTTATTTTTATTTTCAAAACTTATCTCATTAATTCAGAAAAACAGAGAAGCATTTATTTTTATTTTCAAAACTTATCTCATTCATTCAGAAAAACAGAACAGTATTCATTTTTATTTTTAAAACTTATTTCATTAATTCAGAAAAACAGAGCGGTTTTTATTTTTGAAACTTATCTCGTTAATTCAGAAAAACAGAAAAGTATTTATTTTTAAAACTTGTCTCATTAATTTAGAAAAACAGATCAGTATTTATTTTTATTTTTAAAACGTATCTAATTAATTCAGAAAAACAGAGAAGTATTTATTTTTATTTTCATATGTCTGTTGTGTTTTGGATGAGAGGATTCATCTTCTCGCAGGTTTTTGAAAGTTTCCATTTTTTTCCTCACGAGATTTGGGGACTGTGTCCACTTCCTGTCACCAGCCGTTCGCAGCCATGATGGTGTGTTTCTCCCTTCCCTATGTCGTGTATTTGTGTAGTTTTTGAGCTTGTTGGTGTTCCCCACCGTAAGATGCACTTGCAGTAATTGTTATCTGTTCGGGTTTAAATAACTGCTTGTTTGTGTCTCCGCAGCAGGAAGGGCTGGACGACGGACCCGACTTCCTCTCCGAGGAGGACCGGGGAGTGAGTGCACTCGTTCCGCCTGTCTGTCTTTGTAATTCTGAACCTGTTTACCCTGTTCCAACTACACCTATCAGTTTGCTCCCTTTACTATGGGGAGTGTGTGTGAGGGTGTTCTTGTAAAACCCAGATAAAGCACTCAGTTTTATTGAATGCATTTTTAGCCTGGCTAGCCACCCAGGCTGATGTTAGCTTTATGCTAACTGGTGTATCGCCTGTCAGTTGTGGTCAGACTGGTTTCCACTCAAAATAAAGACATAGGGGCTTATGGGCCTCTAGCTTTACATGCTAACATGGCTAAAGAGACAGCTACCATCTCGCTGTGGTGTTCAGTTCTTCCTTTAGGTTGTGCAGTCCTTTTCACAATCGGGCTGTCACATGACTTGACACGCCTCTCCTCTTTTGTGTTTTTTTGTCTTTTCTTTAAAAAAGACCCTAATATGCTGTCACAGTTCGCCATTTTGTGTTTTTATCCAAGACACAGTGAAATACGTGCATCATACACGTTAAGTTCTGCAGGAACTGGTTCATTATCACAAGGGAGTAGATTTGATTTTGAGATTGGTGGGGACACAAAAGTGCTCCAATGCAGCACTCTTGAAAGTTTAAGTTTTTTGCATTAGCAATCATAATTTCACATTATGCAGATGTTATACGTTAAAGTAACTAATGAAAGACAAAAAGGCAAATTCAAAAAGCTCTAATCTTTACTCTTTAGTGCAGGGCTGTAGTGAAACTGTGCATGATGTCTATTAGCTGTTGAGCTGGAATGTTATTTGTGTCAGGTTGGTTGGGCTTGTCCAGAATATCCTCCTGATTACTGCCACTCTCCCTGCTGCTCTCTCCAGGTGGATTGGATTCTTTAGGAATCAACCACAATATAAATTTGAAAGCCATAAAGCAACTACTTTAAACAAATACACACTAGTAATACATGAAGAGGCCTCTTAGATTTAAGGCACTGATTATAAAGCTAAATGGTGGGATTTTTATTCGGATCATCATCATACTAACATTTTTTAACTGCTGCTATATTCTGTTTGTGAAGGCTTGTTTTATTCTAATGTTTAAACTGTTGTAAAACAGTTTGTTTTTCTGTTTGCATGAAAAATTCTTCTTAAATAGATTTGATTTGTCACAGTGCTGAATCTCATGACTAATACATCCAGCATTAGTTAACCTCACCTGTGAAATTGCAGCCTCTTTTTCAGCTTCTCCTTCTCTTCAACTTCCTCCAGCTTCTCTAATTTCCTCTAGTCCAGGTTCTCCTTTTCTACCTCCTCAAGCCTCTCTCTCCTCATCTGCTTCTCGTCCTCTAACTCTTCTGGTCTCTCCTTCTCCATCTCCTCCAGCCTCTCTGTTGTCTATCACCTTACAAAAATATGTTGATGCATGACAGATTAGGGATAGAATGATCATAGAGTTTGATAGTAAAATTATTACCTGAGCAAAAAAGGCCTTTACTTCCACACTAATTATGTGTAATTTATTCCCCTTAAAATATGAATACATAAAATCACATGATCATCTAAAATATGACGTTTTATTCTATTTACAACATACATTTTATTTACGTTTTATAAACAACAGCTCTTTTCTATACAAATACATGAAAATAAGGGAAAAAAAGAGAATAAGAATAGAAAATAATTTTTAAAAAGTGTATCTCTTTGGCGTATTCTATTTTATTTTTTTCATTTAATTTCAATTTTAAGTAACTTACACATTGACTCCTAAAGAAGTCTCTTATATTGAGTTTTCTTTTCTTTCACATCCTTTAAATCCTAAACAGCGTGCGCGCGTGTGTACACGTGCACGCACGCAGACAAAAACACAAAGTGTAAATGACACCAGTAAAATCCATCTAGCTGACGTGACCCTGACAGAACAAATGCCAAACATATTGACAACTTACACTCGCAGGTGCCTCTCATCCAGCCCAACTAGCAGTTGTAGCTTGAGATGTTCACAGTCAGACGTTCGACCAGACATAAACACACACACGTCTATGTTTATACGTGTTTATGCGTTTGATAAGCTAACCGCGCTCGGTTTAAGAGGAGAATGAATGACAAAGAGACGGCCAATCACATGTAAGTTAGCCAGAACCCGGCAGCCAATCAGGAAGCGATATTTAGGTTAGAGGCGGGATTTATAGCAGAGGCAGACATTTAAGCCTTTGTGTGCACAGCACAGCAGTTGAATATGTGGTAGCGACGCCGTTGATTGGTGGGGACAATTCACTAATCGCTGGATATTGGTGGGGACATGTCCCCTCCGTCCATGCTAATTCTACGCCCTTGCATTATCATTCTGACTGGCTGCTATCAAACGAGCGTTCCTACAGCAGGGAATCCCAAACCTTCCAACTTCTGACCCACAAAATAAACATGTATGAGGCTGGTGGAGCACGGCAACACTTTTACAAAGTCAGTTAAAAAGTGGAACAGTAACACGATCAGCATCGGCAGTCTATATAATGACCAACACGTTGCTTTTATCTATTCAAGTCCTGTTTTTACAGCATTTTTAAAATGAATATACTTTCTTACTGCTGTTTTTGGTTTTTAGGTTATTTTCTCAGGTTGTTAAGACTATATAGATGCATATTTGTGACATCAGCTTTGAGAATTACTGACCTATATGTTGGCAGAAAATTCATAACAGCTGCATGTTATAAAAAAAACCATTTAATCTGAAAGTGCAAACAACCGTTCTATGATCAGATATCACATTTAGGTTAAACAGTGACTGTCTCTGAACACAAGGAACCATGCTCAGTCTTAGAGCGGGGTATTGATTCAGATTTCAAGAATCAATTTGATTCCCATTCTCAAGAATGAGCAGGATCACAATCCAATCTAATCTGTTCTAATTTGTTATTTATATGGAACAGTGCTATTCAAAACGTTTTTTGAGCTGTTACCTTAATTATATGGCTGTAATACAAGGACACAACAGTGGTTAATAGTTCACAGTCGAAAACTGTATTAACCCTTTCAGACCTAAGCATTAAAAAGACTGTCTGGACTTTTCCTTCTTATTTTAGCTGTAAAAAAGCAAACTCTGTTAAACAATTAAAGCCATGTCTGGACTTGTAAAGTGATTCTTAAAATTTAAATAAAAATTAAATTCAGAATCAAATTTTCAATCTATTTACACAGCACTGCTGAATCTGGTATGCTGACCTCCTTCCCTGTTGACCAGTTAAAATCTGGATCCCTGGAGTGAACAGATCCATGACTTTAATAAAGAAAAAGAAATCCTAGTTTTATATTATTTAGCTGTTCAAATGAGAAACTTCAGGTTTGTATAGTCACTGCATCCAACCCGTCACTTTGCAGAATTAAATAGATTCTTCCCAACTCTTTGTTGATAACACAATCCATATATCACCACTGTATGATTTAATGTTCACATTGTTGGTATATCTTTTGAATGTGTTGTCAGACCTTAGACAGATCCCTTTCAGACTTAAGATCAGATGTTTTCCCACGCTACTTTTTTTTCTTTGCTTCTGCAAATCAAGGAGATTGTCGCCAAGTTTAGTGATTCAAATAACGGATGCTAAGATTGATCTTTCATGTCTCCGATGGAGGGGAAAAAAAGATCTCGGTGATAGAAGTTAGCCAGTATTTAGTTTATTTCTGTGTGGGTGCCAGTAGACAATAAAATGACAAATAAGTAGTGGTGACAAAAGTTAGTATGATCTAGATAGTTTTAAAGGTGAATTGATGAAGGGAAGGTTTTTGTGAACAAAACAAATAGAAGTCTGAGGTCATTAGTCTCTTTCCTCCTGATGAAATGTTTTATTGGTTTCCTTTGAAAGTTGTCTGTAAGTGACATTCTCTAACTAGTTTATAATTAGTTTTCTCGTATTTTAACCAAGAAACTTTAGCAGTAGAAGATGGCAGGGACTCATCCCATGGTGATGCAGGTAATGATAGAACACGATGCGTCTAAGGCGTGTAGCAGTGGGTTATGGGATGTATGCTTTGTGTTCTCCTGCAGCCGCGAGCGGTAAATGTGGATCTGGAGATGGATGCGACACTACAGGTGGACATTTCTGACGCTCTTAGTGAGAGGGACAAGGTGAAGTTTACTGTCCACACCAAGGTGAGACACACTGCAGTAGATTCACTCATCCTCAGCTCCCTACAGTCGCTCCTTGGTCCTTTCAGGATGTTCAAGTCATGTGCTTCATGTTTCCACAGAGTACACTCCCCAATTTCAAACAGAATGAGTTCTCTGTGGTCCGACAACATGAAGAGTTTATCTGGCTGCATGACTCATTCGTGGAAAATGAAGACTATGCAGGATACATCGTAAGAACCACACACGTTCAAGCTGAGGCCCAGACTTTGTTCAAAACGTTTATTTATTGTCCTTTTATGCTGAGTCTGAGCCTGTTGGTCCGCAGTGTCTGATGAGAATCGGGCACCTCTAGCATTCCTTCATAAACCACTGAACAGTTTCACAGCTTCTGAAAGGCTGCGGACATTGTTCAGCTTCTGGAGAGTTAAGGTCCCAGTCAGTTTGGTACATTGTTTACAGAGCTATTATTATATAAATAAACACAATGTGCAGAGTTATTTTATATTCATATATTCCCCCCAGACTCAAATATCTGAGAGATTTAAAAAGAAAGTAATATGTAGCAAGTGTCTTTCTTTCAGTTATTGGTAATGCTCTTCTACCTACTTTTTTCAAGTATAAAAAAATCTCTTTATGAATAGAATCTTGTAGATTGTAGTCTTTATGGGGAATGGATGTATTATACCATTACTGGTTTAGTTTGACAGCTTTGGCAGATTTTTTTTTCTTCATATTTTCCTTTATTTAGTTTACGTAAAAATTCTATGAGCTCTCGCACACACACACACACACACACGCACACACACTGTGGGGGGGGGTGTTGGTTTTAATCCAGCATTCAGTGCTTTACACATAAACCACATATGACTGAAGTGTGAAAATGGCTCCGATATTCAATTCACTTTTATTTATATAGCACCAATTGACAACAAATGTAATCTCTAGTTGAGCAGGGTACCAGACCATGTGGAGCTTCTATGGGGAGAAAAATACTGAGAGAAAACTGGGTTAACAATCACAATAACAGCAGAAAAAGTATATCTTGAGAGTAGTAGAAAAAGAAAAGAGAAGAAAAGTAGTCCGTGTGTCCTCCAACAGTCTAAACCTATAGCAGCATAACAAAAAAAAAATGCTCAGGATAACCTAAGCCACACAAACTATAAGCTTTAAAAAAAAAGGAAGGTTTTAAGCCTAGTCTTAAAAACAGACAGAGTATCTGCCTCATGAACTAAAACTGGGAGCTGGTTCCACAGGAGAGGAGCCTGATAACTAAAAGATCTGCCTCCTATTCTACTTTTAGAAATCCTAGGAACTACCAGTAGACCTTCAGTCTGATAACAAAGTTCTCTGTTAGGAACATATGGAACAATCAGATATCTGATGTACGATGGAGCTGATTATTAAGGGCTTTATACGTAAGGAGGAGGATCTTAAACTCTATTCTGGATTTAGCAGGGAGCCAATGGAGAGAAGCCAAAACAGGAGAAATGTGATCTCTCTTTTTAATATTCATCAGAACTCTTGCTGCAGCATTTTCATCAACTGAAGGCTTTTAATTGCATTTTGTGGACTTCCTGATAATAAGGAATTACATATAGTCCAGCCTTGAAGTAACAAATGCATGGACTAGTTTTTCTGCATCACTCCTGGACAGGATGTTTCTAATTTTAGCAATATTTCCAGAGGTGAAAGAAAGAAATCCTAGAAACCTGTTTAATATGAGGTTTAAATGTCATGTTTTTCTTTACATTATTGCCATAGGCCAAATTAATGCCATCCCGATGAAGTGATTGATTTAGCAGTTTCCTTTTTAAAGGTTCTGGTCCAAAGACAACAACTTCTGTCTGTCTGAATTTAGAAGCAGAAAATTCAGTCATTCAAGTTTTTATGTCTTTGAGACATGCTTGTAATCTACCTAACTGATTGGTTTCATCAGGTTTTATGGATAAATATAATTGTGTATCAGCATAACTGTGGAAATTCATTCCATGTTGTCTAATTATTTTACCAATTGTAAGCATATATATAGTAAAGCGAATCGGTCCAAGCTCAGAACCCTTTGGTACTCCAGAAGTAACCCTTGATTGTGAAGATTTATCATTGACATGAACAAACTCGAATCTGTCAGACATATAGGATTTAAGCCAACCTAGTGCTATTCCCCTATTCCCTACAACATGTTCGAGCTTTTCTAAGAGAATATTATGATCGACTGTGTAAAAAGCAGCACTGAGATCTAGGGCTGAAACGATTCCTCGAGTAACTCGAGTAAAAAAAATCCTCCAGGCAAATTGTTTTGCCTCGAGGCTTCGTTTAATTCACGTCACCATCATCACTCCCGCTTTGAAGACCACTGCGCGCCCAGTGTAACACTGACGCACATTTCACAAGCAGCACTGTTCTCTATCACTCACTATTACCTTTACAAACACTGGCAGAAAATGAAAAAAGTGCAACTAAAAGACAGAAAATGTCCAAAGTATGGAACCATTTCACGCTTTGTAAAGCGGACAGCATGGTGCAGTGTGTGTAGCCTACTGCAAAACAGACCTGGCCTACCACAACAGCACGTCATCAATGCTACAGCACCTGAATAGAAGACACCCGCACGTTAGCTGTACCTCTCCGAGTGGAGTCGTTCCCTCAACGAGGTAACGTATTTTACGATCCTAACTGATAGGAACACGATCGCCTGTAAGAATATTAGTGCAGTGTTTGTAATTATTTATTGCCTGCCATGAGCTGACAGGGTCAACAAGGCATGACAAGTAACAGAGAAATGCACCAAAATCTCATTCATATAATTTATCCCTCCTCACCTCAAACTCCGCTCGCGGGCACATCCACGCTGGGCGCGCACACACACACACACACACAGGCGCGCGTGCAGATAGGTTACATCTCAAAACACACCTTTGACCGTCAGTTGCATTTATTATTGCAATGCCACCTTATTTAGTTTATTTAATAAATAAAAAAGATTGACAAATCTACATTCATTAGCATATACATTTACTTTTGGGTGAGCATTTGTCATATAAATACATTTTATTTTATTTTCCAAAGTACATCACAGTATTATAAACCAAAAAGTGTAATTTATCCGATTACTCGATTAATCGATGGAAAAATCGACAGAATACTCGATTCCAAAATTATTCGATAGTTGCAGCCCTACTGAGATCTAATAAGACCAGAACAGTCACAAATCCATTATCTCTGACAAAACCATCGCTTATTGCCTGGTTGGAAGATGAAATATAAAATAATAGATTATTTCTACAGAGCAGAAGATAACTGAAGTCAAACACATTCTAATCCTGATCCAACCTTGTACTTTGGCAAGTTATCAAACTCATTCAATAACGACAGGATTAATGCCACAATCAAGAGTATTCTGAACCCAGCTACTACCAGGAAGTCTTCGCAGCTTTGTCAGAAACTCTGTCTAGTGATCTTTTACAGTCATCTGTAATCCAGGGAAATATTTGTCCCCAGAAGAAATCTTGAAATTTCAGCAGGAAATACTTGAAAATGGACTGTTCCTATGAAGGGCAGAAGCCTTCATATAAGGCTTGATGGGGATCCATATGGATCCCCATCAAGGGATCCATATGGATGTCAGATGGGGATCCATATATCCCCATCTGACATCGGATGGATGAGAGCAACAATCTGTTGTTATTGCTTAGTAGTTAGAATGAAGGAGTCATCTATGTGTGTGCGCTGCTGTAGCAGCCCATATCTTCATCACATGCTGCCTTTACACTTATCAGCATCAGCAATCAACTGTTTGCATTTATTTCTATTGAGTAGGAATATTTCTACATTACTACAGGTAGAATTAAATTACATATTAAGTGATTTGGATTCCAAGTAGAACAATTCTCTAAGACTGAGAAACATCCAATTGAACTGAATGTAATAATTGCAAGTATTTCTCAGTCTCTGTTCCTTGTTTCTTCTTAGATCCCTCCAGCCCCTCCCAGACCTGACTTTGATGCATCCAGAGAGAAGCTGCAGAAACTGGGGGAAGGAGAAGGTTCCATGACCAAGGAGGAGTTTACTAAGATGAAACAGGAGCTGGAGGCGTAAGTCGAACACAATAAGATGATGAACACGCAGCTCAGAGAGCACTCTGACTGTGGTGTGTCTTCATTCAGAGAGTACCTGGCCATCTTTAAGAAGACTGTTGCCATGCATGAGGTTTTCCTTTGTCGTGTGGCTGCTCACCCCATCCTCCGGAAGGACTTGAACTTCCACGTCTTCTTGGAGTACAACCAGGACGTGAGTTTCAGGCACAGATAAAATCCTTAAAGTTGATCAGTTAATTATCAGTCTGCTTCATGTAAGGAGGTTTCATCTCACCTCTGCGTAATCAAATACTACCAGTTTTCATTTTTTACTCTTTATAGATCAGCATCTAACTTGAATTACTACAAATCCCACTCTTTTAAAATGTAAACCAGTCTGCCTGTTTGAACAGTTCTATAATAGATCTAGAAACAAATGGACATTATTTCTCATGTCTTCACAGACAAACATTGTTCTATTTTTACAGATTCAGTGCAGCCAGTAGGCACAAAAAAGTTAAATTAGACACAATGTGGCCCGTTGGGAGATCAGTCACACACACTGTCGGTGTATGAAGACATGCACAATGACATATGTTACATTTCTGCTGATTGCTAATCAAAGACCCTTAATAGTAATATTTTTTTTAATTTCATTTATTTACTAAATTAAAAAACAACAAAAGGCTGTGTTGAGATAATGATTTCAATAATGTGATAACAGAAAACACTAATAAAAACCCAACTGTGGGCAGTTATTAACCGCCACACCATGGCTTGGTTTTGAACCTGAGATGTATCTTTAAAAGGAAACTGACCAAAGAAAAAAATGTGAGTGCTGATACTTCAAAGTTTATGTATAGATAAGGTGTTTTTGCTCTGTTACCAATTTGAAAAATTTCCCTAATCCATGTATGAATTGATTGTTCAGTGCAGATTGCTTATTTTATACCAGAAAACATGAGGTCTAAATTGCGCAAAAGGGCAGTAGTTAGAAATGCCAGCAGAGCTAACTGACCCAAAGCTGCCAAGGCAGCACTGTGTTGGGGAAGATTATATGAACATCCCTACCCCTACCTTGAAGCATTCACTCCTCCTGGAGATTTGATTAATTTGAGTCCTTATTCAAAGCAATTCCTCATACTGACCTAGCATGTAGCAACAGTAGAAAGGAAAATGTTCCTTTTAAGAATAAGAAACCTCCAGCAGAACCAGAACGTTCCTTAGTACGAGCTGCTATCTGCCACGAAGACAGAGCAGAGACACACTAAAGGGAAGGGGGAGAAACAGAGTGAAACAGACCTATAGCAGCATAACTACAGAGATAACTCAGGATAACCTAAGACACTAACCATAAGCTTTATCAAAAAGGAATGTTCAGTCCAGTCTGTGTGATCACTGTTCTGTTGTGTCTGACAGCTGAGTGTTCGAGGAAAGAACAAGAAGGAAAAGCTGGAGGATTTCTTCAAGAACGTCGTGAAGTCAGCTGATGGGGTTCTAGTGGCTGGAGTCAAAGTAAAAACTCCCACTTCCTGGCTGCCTTTTATTCTCTCCCGTCTGTGTTTCTACTCAAGTGTGCCGTCTTCTGTTTGCCTTTCAGGATGTGGATGATTTCTTTGAGCATGAAAAGACATTTCTATTAGAATATCACAACAGAGTCAAAGATGCTTCGGCCAAATGTGACAAAATGATCCGCTCACATAAAAGTAAGAAGTTTTCTAAATGACTGGTTCACATATTACTCTTTTGACCTCACCTGGGCTCTGCTGCTTTCTTGGGTTTTTTCTTTGCCGATGATTGAGCCACTCACAGCGATCTTTTTTGGGCCTTTTCCACCAAAGTAGTCAACACCAGTTCTCTGTTTCTCTGGTTTTAATATAGCATCAGCTTAAAAGAGATTGGCTTAAATCAAATCTTTTATTTAGGTTAAATTGTCTACAGTCACTAAACGGAATAAAATGGAGGCTGTGACCTTTAGAAGGACGTGACTCAAGAACCAGTTATTCTTAAGAGACTGGATGGTGGAAAGGGCGTCCTATATGTATATTTGCTTTATTATTGATATTTTGCGGGTGGAGAGACCAGGTTGAAACACTGTTCTTTTATTTCTGCCTGTTTAGATGCTGCTGATGACATGAACAGAATCGCCTCATCTCTGTACTCATTAGGAACACAGGACTCCACAGACCTCTGCAAGTATGGACCAATCTATTTCTTAACCCAGTTTAGTTGTCTACTAGTATTGTACTACTACTACTGTATTCAGTTTTACAATACTCAATAGAAATATTATACTTTTTATTGTGCCTCAGGATCAGTGATTTTATGACAGACCCACTTGCAGTTGAACATAACCCAACAGCACAAGCGATTTGTTCAGTTTTACTCTTAAGTCTACATTTATTCCTAAAGCTTGAGCTCTGTTAATAAAATCGCAGACATCCATACCCATTTGATTCTTTTCTTTTTTCTGTTGCTTGAGAAAAATGGAGGCATCTGGATGGAAGTAGAAAGATTGATTTTCCAATTCCACAATGTAGTCTTATCCTGACCTACATTTACATTCATACTCTGGAGGTATGAAAACATAATCATGCTAATATCCCTGTGTTTTTCTTTCTTTAAGGTTTTTCCTGAAAGTATCTGAGCTGTTTGAGAAAACTAGAGTAAGTTTGTCTCCATTTTTTCTCATAGCTGACTGACCCTGTTGAGATATGGTGCATATATGTCTGCTTGAAGGCCTGATTACAATTGAACTATTAGGAATTCACCTTTGGACCCGCTCTAGATGGACCTAAAAAATTTTTTATTTAAACGAGGGAGTGCATCCAAATCCCTAATTATGTGTAAATATATAAATGAAAGATAAAATTCTCTAAAATGTGTTTCTACATTTAGAAAATACTTTTATCCAAAGTGATTTACAAATACGGATATAACAAGATAGTTAATCACAAAGCTAACAATAAGCTACTTGGAAGGAAGACGGTTTCTGTCAGAGAGAACAGTGTAGATAAAGTGCAATAGAGGGGATAGACTGAGACTGATAGACCATGTTCTAGCAGCGGCTACTATCGTAGAACAACACAGGAAAACAGTCTGGATTATCTAGAGTCTGGTGTAGGCCCTGATAGACAACAACTCCTTGATAACCAGAGGGACAGAGTCGTAACATCAGCTTTTGGAAGAGCGTGAAGGGTAGTTAGTGGAGCTCAGTGAACAGAGGGTTGGTGTGTGCTATTTTAGGCTGATTGAAGACCAGACACGCTGCCTCGTTCTGGATCTTCTGCAGCGGTTTTACAGCACCGGCTGGATGAGCCATTAAGAAGGCGCTGCAGTAGTAAAGGTAGGAGATGACTATAGACTTCACAAGGAGCTGGGTGACCTGTCAGGTTAGGTAACTCAGCAGCATGATTGAGTAATGAACACAACCTGATCTGTAAAGGTCATCATGACACCCCATGTTCTAGCTACCTCTGATGGAGATGGTAAATGGCCTTCATTTGTGTAGCGCTTTACTCAGTCCCTACAGACCGCAAAGCGCTTTGCACTACATTCAGTCATCCACCCATTCACACACTGATGATGGCAAGCTACGGTGTAGCCACAGCTGCCCTGGGGTAGATGTAGTGGGTACAGAATGGTGGATACATTCAGACCCCTTTAAAATGTTCACTCCTTGTTTCTTGCCGTCCATTTGCTAAAACAAACATACCAAAATAGTATTCTCTCATGTACACTCACCACCCCATCTTGACAGGAAAAAAGTCAGAAATGTAAATTTTTTTGCAAATTTATTAAAGAAAAACTGAAATATTACATGGCCCTAAGAAGGGATGCATATGATACCGATACTTGGATTTGAGTACTTAACGACACAAGATGATGATCAATGATCACTGCAGCCCTCCACCAGTCGGGGCTTTATGGCATTACTCTCTCCTCTGCGCAAGACATTTAAAGCCTGCATAGAGTTTACCAAAAAACACATGAAGGACCCCCAGACTATGAGAAATAAGATTATCTAATCTGATGTGACCGAGACTGGTCTTTTTGGCATTCATTCTAAGCAGTGTGTGTGGAGAAAACCAGACACTGCTCATCACCTGACCAATACGATCCCTACAGTGAAACATGGTGGTGGGAGCATCATGCTGTGGGGGTGTTTTTCAGCTGCAGGGACAGGACAACTAGTTAAGATTGAAGGAAAGATGAATGCAAACAAGTCCAGAGATATCTGGGAAGAAAACCTCTTCCAGATTACTTAGCACGTCAGGTTGGGCCAAAGGTTCACCTTACAACTGGACCATGACCTTATGGGGGGTGGTTGGTGGTGTTGGTTGTGGGGGTGTGGTTGTTGTTTGTTGTGTGTGTGGGGGTTGTTTTGTTGGTGTTGGGTGTGGTGTTGTGGGTGTGTGGGTGTGGGTTTGTGGTTTGGTGGTGTGTGGGTTTGTTGTTTTGTTTTTAAGCACACAGCTAAAATAACAAATGAGTGGCCTCAGAACAACTCCGGGACCGTTCTGGACTGGTCCAGCCAGAGCTCTGACCTAAACCCAACTGAGCATCTCTGGAGAGACCTGAAAATGGCTGTCCACCAACGTTCACCATCCAACCTGACAGAACTAGGGTCTCATTTATAAAGCTTGCTTACGCACAAAATGTGGTCTGAAAACTACATGAGCAACTCTTTGCACTAAGTTAGGGATTTATAGAAAAAAATGTGCCAAACAAAATGTGCGTAACTTGCTTATGCACATTTTGGACACGGAGGACACTGACTGCTCAGCAGGAGAGATGTCAAAATTGTGAATTTTAGCCACATTTTCAGACTTGTAGAGCATTGTGCACACGGATACAGAATATTCACTAGACACATTGCATTGACCATTTATTGCAGAAAGTGGGTGTGTTAGGACTCTTCTATGAAGTCTGATTTATAAAGCGGAAAGTGCATACAGCTGTGAATACTCCAGGTTTGATAGACCATAAACTTACTAGGTGTGAGTAAAAAAAAGTTGCTAAGCTTTGTACGGCTTTAGTGACGATTCTACACAAAGTTTTATAAATGAGACCCCTGGAGAGGATCTGTAAGGAAAAATGGCAGAGAATCCCCATATCCAGGTGGGAAGAATTTGTTGCATTATTCCCAGTAAGACTCATGGCTGTACTAGCTCAAAAGGATGATTCTACTCAATACTAAGCAAAGGATACTTATGACCATGTCATATTTCAGTTTTTCTTTAATACATTTGCTAAACTATCTACATTTCTGGCTGTTTTTTTCTGTCAAGATGGGGGTGCTGAGTTTACATTGAGAAATGAAATGATTTTTGTTTTTTTATTTTAGCAAATTGCAATAAAAGAGTGAAACTTTTAAAGGTGTCTGAGTACTTTCCGCAGCCACTGTATTGTGGTGTATGGTTGGTTTGGCTGAGAACATGAGAAGCTCTGTTTGACAGAGGTTTACTTTGAGGTGATTGGTACTGACACCATGGGGTTGTTGGGTGGGAATGCCGCATAGAGCTGTGTAACATCAGTGATTTAGAGCAACAGTACTACCGTGAGATCACTTTAAAGCTTTCATATATAAGATTATTGCACAGCACTTACCTCATTGTCACTTTTAGGATTTGACAAATTACATAACAAAAAACAATTACTTTTAAAGCTGAGATGTAGAATTTTGATAAAGGTATTCATTCTTTTTCAGAAACGGGACTGGAAATGAATTTTCAGTGTCAGGTTAGGATGTGAGGAATTAAATCTGTTGACAACTTGTTAAATCAAGAATTGGAGCTGCTGTGAACTGGACCTTTGTACTTTTGATAAAGTTTCTGTGAACAGGGGAAGACGTGTTTGCACTGATTGTCTCTGTCTTTTGGTCTTTCTCTTAAAGAAAATTGAAGCTCGAGTTGCAGCAGATGAAGACCTGAAGTTGGCTGACCTACTTAAATATTACCTGAGGGAGTCACAGGCTGCTAAGGTCTGAACATATATTGACAGATAAGGGAACAGTAATGAGCTAGTTGAGTGAGTTTACTGATTTTCATGTGCCACTCTGGACAGGACCTGTTGTACCGGAGGAGCCGGGCTCTGGTGGACTATGAGAACGCTAATAAAGCTCTGGATAAAGCGCGAGCTAAAAACAGAGATGTTTTACAGGCAGAGACAAACCAGCAGCTTTGTTGCCACAAGTTTGAGAAGATATCTGAGTCTGCCAAGCAAGGTCAGTCACTTTGTTATAGTCTGTTACAGCCTATTTATCTGGGCTGTTTTTGACTGATTATGAGTCAACCTAACCAAACTCTCTACCATTGCTTAAATTTCTATCTTTTTTATCTTAAACCATTTGGATTGCTCATGTTGTGCAACAGGAAGCACAATTATGTTTGGTTCACCTAACCATTAATAATTATCAGTATTTTATTAATAGTAATGATTTTTAAAAATGTATTAAACAATTTAATCTAGGGATAGATTAGCTCCTCCATGAGCAAGAAGCTATGGTTAGCTCCAGTAGTTAGAACGAAGGGCGTGTAGCTAGGTGTAGCTTAGTAGCTAACAATAGAACACATAGGTATTCTGCTGTAGAAGAAGAAAGCACAAGGAGTGAGAGAAGATGGTTATCCTCTTTGGATATAACCAGTTTAAAACACACTAAATTCAGCAGTTGACCAAACATGTGTTCAGTAGCATCAGTGAACAAGCAGCTGTTTCAGCATTCAATAGACATCAAACTTTATGAAATATCTAAATTGTTCTCTCTGCACCCATTAGAACATCTTTTTTGTTGTGAATTAATAATTTGTATAATAATAAATCATTTGTAAAAACGTGTGTGTGTATGTATATATATATATATATATAATGTCTTTTTCTTTGTTTTTTTACTTCCACAGTTTCACTCTGTTTTCAGTTCCTTCAGACAACAAATGTCTTTGTGAAGGAAGAAAAGTAAACTAATTATAAATGAGAAATGTGCAGTTTAGAACCAGCATGATGACGTCAGTTATAGGGGTTAATAAAATTGATAAAGAGACCTGAACATTATGAACACTGTTTGAAAGTCTGATTCATCTCCTTCTGAACATAGAACTCATAGATTTCAAGACAAGAAGAGTGGCAGCATTCAGGAAGAACCTGGTGGAGCTGGCAGAGCTGGAGCTTAAACATGCCAAGGTACTGGTGTCAGTATGAACGCTCAGTTCTACCTTAATATACAGATTACAGAACCAGTTTTGATCCAAAGGTTAGACCTAGGTACTTTATTGACCTCCCCCACGAATGTTTTTGTGCCTGTCTGTCTGTTAGCATGATCGTTAAAAAAGGTATAGACATATTGGATTCAATTTACAGGAAATGTAAACATTGGGACCAGGAACCACTGATCAAATGTAGGGCTGCCACGATTCGTTACAACAACGTCAACAAGTAAAATTGTAGACAAAATTTTTTTATCTACATTATTGTTTCCTTTTTTTAAAGGCTTTGCTTTTTTGCTTATGTCGCTGTCCCTTTCTCTGTTCTGTCTGCCTTTCTGCCCCTCATGCACATGCACAGTTGTGGAAATCGGGCTCAGCTGCACTGTCACCAGAAGCAATATCAGCAGTGAGCCTACAACGAAGCTCTGATATTCTGGACAGTTTTAATAAATAAAAAGAGAAGCATATGTAATGTAAAATTCACAAAGTAAAAGCTGCTTACAGCAGTATTGTTTGAGCTTCTTTAAGGGAAGCCCGCTAAGGCTAAACACAAACACAGACAGTAGCCTCTCGCATCAACAGTAGAGAGATTTTCTTATCCCCCCGACATGTCTGCTAGTTACCTTCCCTTCTAGGTATCCAGGGGTATTCATAAATTGAAAATGTCTAGATTACTGCCGCTTATTATTCTTATTGCATGGTATATTGCATTAAAATACAGTGTTCTGCATCATTGAGTACTCCCCCTTTAAAAAGTATTAATTTAATCAGTGACTCAATGAACAAAAGAACAATTTCCAAACTTTCCACAAGGCCGAGTTTTATTCATGCATGATGACAAGTGCACTGAGTGATAGCAGCATGTTCTCCTTCAGTATAGAGCAGTGCATTGTTGAGTCCAAGATACCATCAGTGAAATGCAGCTCCCCAACACTTGCAGCACTCATGCAGCCCCACATAATGACACTGCCACCACCATGTTTCACTGCAGGCACCATGCATTTTTCTTTGAAATCCTCACCTTTACGACACCATACAGTTTTTAAACCATTAGTTCCAAAAACAGAGATCTTTGTCTAATCACTCCAGAGTATAGAGTCCTGGTAGTCTTCATCTTTTTCAGCATGGGCCCTAGCACATTCTAGGCGTGCTTTTTTGTGCATGGGCTTTAGGAGAGGCTTCCTTCATGGACGATACCCAGCATGCCATTCCTCTGCTGTGTACGCCGTATGGTGTCCCGGAAAACGGTCACTCCAGTTTAGCTTTCTACTGCTTTAGCTAACGGCAGTGACCTTTCATGGCGATTTTCTTCAACCCTTCTTATCAGAAGACGCTCCTGTCGAGATGTTAACTTCGGTGGACAGCTTGGACGCCCTTTTAATTGGCTGCACTTCAAAAAATTTTGATCACTTTTGCTACAGTATTTTGACTGATATGAAAAGCTTTGCTGATCTTCTTGTAGCTCTAAACGTTTTGTGTAAAGAAATGATTTCTTTACTCAGATTTTGTGACATTACTCTTCCATGGGAAGCCATTACTAACAGCATGAAATAGGAAGGACTTTTCTTTGTAAAGTAATGCCCTTTTATTGTCACCTGTCTGCTGGACACCTCTTAAATGAATCATTCGACTCACCTGTGGTTGAATGCCGGTTAATTAGAAGTTTGTAGTCTTAAATGTGGCTTTTCTCCTAGGACTATAATTTGGGTGTACTCATTCTTGCAACATGGGCTTGAATGAATTTGTTAGGCAAATCGCTTTTTTTGTGTGTGCAAATTAATAAATCTTGTTTGCAATCAATGGCCCACATTTGTGGGAGTATTTTGTAGTATAGTAGATCATACAAAATGTTGATTCTGAAAGGAAGCTAAAGGTTTTCTGACAAACGTAGTGTACTCATTTATGCAGAGCAATATACCTGTTTTATCAGACTATAATGTTTACTCAGACTATAGATAACAAATTGCTGTGGTCAGGAAGGATCTTTCTATAAGGATAATTCAGTAGGTTTGATGAAGCTCCTGACTGAAGAGGCTGTTGTATTACTTGATAGTTCCAACATTAACAGTGCTCCATGATGGTAATTTCACTACGCTTAGCACACATCATGTATCTGCTGTAACTCTTTTATTTTTTTTGTATAGTTCATGAATGTTAAATGAGCTATCACTTTAAAAATCACTTAGGTACTACATAACACTTTGAGGTAACATGCAAATATTATAGCATCTGTTTGCTCCTGCAATAACATGCATTTTACACGTTTTCCGATTAGTCGAGTAATCGGCAAAATAATTACTGACCAGTCAATTATCAAAATAATCATTAGTGGTAGCCCTAATTAATCGTTGAGGTTGTTCCAATCTGATATGAAACCACTCACCAACCAGTGATGCTATCTAAACTTGTGTCCTGTATGGAAAGCTCACAGACGACCTACCTCATGGTGTTATGGTTTGGCCATATGCACAGCTAATGAATCACTTTTGAATAAATCTTCCCTGATTGTCCCTGGCAGAAAAAGTTTCAATCTCACTAGACAAAGAGGAAGTTGTTCAGACACAGTAGTGTAGAAGTGTGTTTGAAGGGGACAAGCAAAAGCTTCAAACCTACACCGAAGCAGCTGTCTGCCATGGTGGTGGGATGATGATGCTGTGGGGTTCTGTCAGAACGATCTCAGACTAAACACACATGAGATTCCTTTCTATGACTTTACCCAGTACCTTCCCATTTAGAGCACCTTTTTTCATCCAGTACTTTTGCATTGGAACAGAGGACCAAAGATAAAGGTATAGAGTATCTTTTGTATAAGTGCTATATGGTAGAGAAAACTTGAGATTTTATTTTTTATATTTCCTTCATCATTATAACAGTGGCACCACAAACTGTTTTGTGCCCCACCCATTACAAACCTTAAAGGGGACATATAACATGATTGAAAAGAACAGGTCTGTAGTCTGGACAAAACATGTTAATGAAGTTCTTTGAACAAAATCTCTCACATAAAGCGACCTCAATAGCTCATTTCGTGAACATTTCACTGCCTTTCAGAATTTATATTTTAGAGGACTCAAATAACTTGCACAATATTTCTGAAACCAAACATTTTATTCTTATTATTATATCTTATTATTATTTAGTTTGGAGTGTTGGCAACACAAACGGATGGAAAACGTAACATTAACATAATGTATCCCCTTTAAGAACCATTTGTCTGCATCTTTCTCTGACGACTCTCTCCGTCCCCTGTAGGGAAACCTCCAGCTACTGCAGAGCTGTGTGGGCGTCCTGAAAGGTAACACTTAACCGTCCGATCCTGTCTGCAGCCAGCTGGACACAAGCACTGTAAGGACGAAGCCTGTAAAAATGGACAAACAACACAGAGAAATGTGGACCAGAGAGACAGCTGGGGGTCAAAAATGACACAAAGTCTGTTTTCTTCATCAGTAACCAAACAAAGTCTTCACCAACCTCCTCACTCTTCCTGTCTCTCTCTAAAGACACCCATGCTTGTCCTTCTGGTTCATCATCGGAACTTCAACACCGCCACTGGTCCTCTTGGCCGAATGCAAACCCTGCAACACTTTTGCTGTGCTTTTGTACTTGTCCAGCAGAACCATAAGTCATTTTGGAGCTTCTGTTTTTATTTCTCATGAATATCCATCATTTAAAACTCATGAATATTATTACACAATTTAAAAAAAAGAATCTGGTCCGTCTGGGCTCTGGAGTCTGGATATAGTACAGCTCTCTCAGCCGTTGTTGTGCTGAGTTTGTGCTCTAAGAACTCTTTAAGTAGTCTAAATGAAATAAATTCACCATAACCTCAAAATAAATGCAATGAGATGAGAATGGGATATTTTTTTTATGTGTTACATAATTAATCCATACTATAAACCAACCTGAGGCAATATATAAAAAATACACAAGGTCACACAGAAGTTAATTCTGAAAGCAGCATGTTGGTCTGTACTAAATGCTTCCTGTTAGTCTTATTAACACAACAGTCTCTGTGTCTAAGCAGGGCACATGAAAGTTTTTTCTTAAAGGAATCAAAACCAAATCCATCAGAAAACATATCAAATATAGTAATCATCATCACTGGAAAACCAATCGTAACCATTTCTTTATTCTCATTCATTCTCCTTACACTTATTAAATTTTTCTCTTTACCAACAACACCAATCAGTTGACATAAATATGTGTTACATAATAGCCTCAGCTGGGATATTTTGTCCAGCAACTAAAATATCTGTAACCAAATTAAGAAAAAGACAAAACTATAAACCTGAAGGGTTGTTTATTACCCATCATGTCACCGTCCACATCTTCTGTTATTTTGGTGATGTTTGTATGTCTGGGAGCTGTTTAATGTGTGTCACTGCTGGTGTTTGAAGATGGAGGCCAGCTCTTGGTTCCTGATATAGTTAGTGTCATTTAAAAAGAGAAATAATCTATAAAAATAACTTGTACTTGTTTGTATTAACCAATGAATGCTAATTGTCTGTTTCTTGGGTTTGTTTTTCATTCCAGTTGATGGTGGAGCTTCAGTCTTTTTGCCTTAATGTCGGTAGTTCAGTTTGACTTTATTTTTCAAAAAAATAGAAAATGTCACAATATTTTATTTTATTTTCTATTTTAATGTATATGAATGTTTTTTCCACTCTTATGTGACCAAAGCTTCCATTACGAATTAAAAATAATTAAAAATGGAGTTGAGGTGAAAATGAAGAGATTTAAATGAATAATTTTGAAATTCACATTTTAATTGTTTAATCTTCAGCAGGTCTGTAATCCACCCTGGTCATCATGAGATTCAATAAAACTTTATGAACACTTTTCTTACAAGTGCTGTGTTTATATGATTTTCTGATGCTATATAATACCACTCTGATTTGGAATAGAAATTTCAATGCCTTTGAAAGTCTAGTTATATGTTTACCAGTATCTGTTAAATTATTTTACATCAGGCAAACTGATAAAAAGCAGATTAAATCTTAACACAACGTTTTATTGGTTTAAAAGGTTTTAACAAGGGAAAATATTAACTGTGCTTGCACAAATGCAGCTAATTAAATTTCTTTGTAACACTTTAGCACAGGTGAAACTGCAGGAGTCCATCTCGTTTTCCCAATCCAAGTAGTAGATTGATGGCCATAAAAGAGAGAGGGGGGGTTCCTGGTATCATGCTGCAGTTCAAAGAATAGCCTTCTAGATCACGAAGAACTCCAAAATGGCAGGCCCATGCAGGGAAGAAGGCTGCAGCACTTCCAGTGTGGTGTAGTGTCCAGAAAGAACCAAGATTGTCTCCTGCCCTCTGCAGACTTGTTTCCACCAGTACAGTAAAACCCTCCCTAGATCAAGATGACTTGGCTAACTGCAGAACTATATCTAACCTTCCTTTCTTATCCAAAATTCTTGAGAAAATAGTTGCTAATCAAGTATGTGAGAATCTAAACAGCAACAACCTGTTTGAAGAATTTCAGTCAGGTTTTAGAGCTCATCATAGCACTGAAACAGCACTGGTGAAAGTTAATAATATTCTAATGGCCTCAGATAATGGATTTGTGACGGTTCTGGTCTTATTAGATCTCAGTGCTGCTTTTGACACAGTCGATCATAATATTCTCTTAGAAAGGCTCGAACATGTTGTAGGGATAAAGGGAACAGCACTAGGCTGGTTTAAATCATAAAGCCTCTTCAGTCAAGGGTTACGTGTGGAGTGCCACAGGGTTCTGTGCTTGGACAGATTCTCTTTACTATATATATGCTTCCAATTGGTAAAATAATTAGACAACATGGAATGAATTTCCACCGTTATGCTGTTGATAAACAATTATATTTATCCATCAAACCTGATTAATCTAATCAGTTAGGTAGATTACAGGCAGGTCTCAAAGACATAAAAACCTGGATGACTAAACTTTCTGCTTTTAAATTCAGACAAGACAGAAGTCGTTGTCTATGGACCTTTAAAAAATAATCTGCTAAGTCAATCTCTTCATCTGGATGGCATTAAACTGGCCTCTGGTAATAATTTAAAGAACATTGGTGTAATTTTTGACCAAGACATTACATTTAAGTCCCACATTAAACAGGTCTCCAGGATTTCTTTCCTACATATATTGCTAAAATTAGAAACATCCTGTCCAGGAGTGATGCAGAGAAACTAATCCATGCATTTGTTACTTCAAGGCCGGACTACTGTAATTACTACTACTATTGTAACTGTAAAGCTAGTTATAAGGAGTACTACTACTCTCCGATAGCTAGCAGGCAACTACAGTACATGAGGGAGGAAGCGCCCGGTAACCGAGTTGTGCACCTGATCAATGGACAGTTTAGCCTAGCACCCAGCTAACAGTTGTTCCGGACTTCTGTGATAAGTGAGAAGAGGGTTTTGAATGGCGACGTAAGCTATGTTAGCCCCCTTTAAAGGGTGAGACTGGGCCTTCAGACATGATGTCAATAAGGCCACCCAATGAGGGCACGCGTAGTGAAATTCAAACTTCTGATGAGGTCACGCAGGAGGCGTTCCCCATAGTGAGACAGAAAACGAATACTATGACACTAAAACCAGGAAAGTAGAACAAATCACTCCAGTTCTAAAGTCCTTCCACTGGCTCCCTGTAGCTCAGAGAATAGTCTTCAAAGTGCTTTGATTAGTCTATAAATCATTGAATGGTTTAACACCGGCTGCGATGTGGCGCAGTGGTTAGCGCTGTTGCCTTGCAGCAAGAAGGTCGTGGGTTCGTATCCCGGCCCAGGGTCTTTCTGCATGGAGTTTGCATGTTCTCCCCGTGTATGCGTGGGTTCTCTCGGGTACTCCGGCTTCCTCCCACAGTCCAAAAATGCATGATAGGTGAATTGATCACTCTAAATTGTCCCTAGGAATGAATGTGAGTGTGAATGGTTGTCTGTCTCTCTGTGTTGGCCCTGCAACAGACTGGCGTCCTGTTCAGAGTGTACCCTGCCTAACGCCTGATAATTGCTGGGATAGGCTCCAGCTGCCCCGTGACCCTGAATTGGATAAGCGGTTAAGAAGATGGATGGATGGTTTAACACCAGAGTACATTAACAATCTGCTATTAAGGTACAAACCATCTAGATCACTCAGGTCCTCCAGCTCTAGTTTACTGATTGTCCGTAGACCCAGAACCAAACACGGGGAAGCAGCTTTCAGTTTCTATGCTCCCCATATCTGGAAAAAACTGTCGGATGAATGCAAAACTGCAGAGACACTGATCTCTATTAAATCTGAAATAAAAATGTACCTATTTAGACATGCTTATGAGAAAATGTTTTTATCCTAAATTGTTGTTTTTTATCAAATACCATTGTCTGATTTATAAATGTTCATCTATCCTTTCTCTTATTGATTCTATGTTTTTAATTTTCACATTTTAGTAATCATGTAAAGCGCATTGAATAGCCTTGTGTTGAAAGTGTGCTATACAAATAAAATGGCCTTGCCTTGCTTGCCTATGGTAGACCAGTGAAACTATTGATAAAACGATCTGTAATAAAGCTTTAAAATGTCAATATCTGTCTCTTAATTTGACAAGTACTTCTTAAATAATTTTAAACATCTTTTTACAATAATGTGATTTACGACTGATTTGACTGATAAATGATTATTTAGGTGCACAAGAAATGGAATTTAAAGGTTGTTTAAATGGTCCTCTAAATGTTAGAGGAGTAGTTTCCAATGTTGGGGTTGGGACCCCACGGACATATCAGTCTATTTTAGCAAAAAATAAACAGGAAGATTTTGTTTTTTTAAAATCAATGTTGGCCAATTATTTGGCTGTTGATGTTGACCGTGTTGTCAATAAAGCACTTTTTAACTGACTGTAAAAATCCTTGTAAGCTAAGTAAGTGTTGGGGTCATGACCTTTTACATTTTTATTTTAGTCAGAATCTAGAAAGTTTGGGAACCACTGGTTTACAGGGCCATATACATGGCTGTGGCGGGCCTGATATGGCTCCCTTGCCTTGAATTTGATACATGTGCTTCATAGGGAGCCATGTCACACACATTCATCAAATTTTAAATGGACAAGTATGGGACATCAACTCGTGTGGTATACGTGTAATCAAACCTGTACATAGGCTATATAACGAGAGAGAAATGAGAATGCACCAACTGCCTGCTTTATTGGGAACTCAGATGACTGCTCTGCAGCCATCACGCGCCTGAAACGCACCTGGTGGGGATTGACCATACAGTGGTACTACGCCGGAGGTCGTGACAAAACCGCACTGCGTCCTTGACCCAGTGTGAATTGGGTATTACCACGGTGTTACCCCCTACGTTTTAAAAAACGTTTAATCGGACCATTTCACTATAAAAAGCATGAAAATTCAATTGATATGTTCTCCTTGTTGGTATTGTCCTTTTAAAAAGGATATTTCGTTTCAGAAATGTTATAATTATACTCTTCACCGCACTTCTGACCAATCATAAAGAACGTGTGTTGTCACTTTTATTTTGAAGGTCAAAGCCGGAAGCAAGAGCTTTTCTCCGGAAGAGCGGCTTCCGTATGTTGGAGAGAGGTGTGCTGAAGTCACAGTTCGTGTCAAGATGAGCTCTATTGGAACCGGGGTGAGTGTTTACAGTTTTTTAAAACTCTGTACTTTAAAAAACATAGCTTTCTTTATGTTGGCATTTTCAGCATTTTTTATATTTGATTAGTAAAAGTCATTTATTTGACTAATAGCAACATGTAGCTTGTATTTTGCTGTGTTAGCCTGCTGAGTCACAGACAGGCCTATTAGCACAAGCTAAAGTGAAAGTAATGTCCTTTGTTTCATTTTAAATGTATTTCTATTACAGTTTTTTGGATTTGCATTGAAGGCCAAAAACTCAGTGGAGTTATGTATCTCATTAAAATAATTTTACCTAAAATCTTCAGATCTCGAGATGTAACTGTGCTAACGCTAACAGCTAGCTACAGTCCATTGCCAGAAGAAACTTAGTTTAAGTTCACGGTAGTGTCAGTTCTCTCTAAAGAAGTCACTCTGAAATGCTTTCTCATTTGTGCTTCATTCGCGTTCTCTCAGGTAAAATATTCAATTGTTTTCTGCTTTTGCTCTTTTTTATTGGATTTTATTAATCTCTTTGTTTTTGGTCTTCGCAAGCAAAATGTGCATCAGCAATATAAAGTCTACACAGCATTATTAGATATGCTTTTTTGAGATTCTCCTTAAACTTCACATCGTTAACATTTAAACCAGAATTGAAAGTTTTGTACACATACTGAAAATTCAGATGCATCTAAGATTAAAATATCACTGAAATCATAATCTACTTTCTTCATTTAAAGAAGTAAAACTCATGGCATTGCATTTACCAGAGTGATGTTTTTCATACAGGTTTTCTTTTAAGCGCTATTGATTTTTCATTCACAGCTAATGAGAACTCAGGAGTCAGTCAGAAACTTTAAGTATCACACCAGACCAAAAAATGGATAATAACTGGACTGTTTTCCAACAGACACCGACAAAAGGTCCTTGCTAAAGAAACTGGCTTCTCAGAGTGCTGCTCCTGAGCATTGTAATATAAATTTGTGTGGAAGGAAATAACTTCCAGAGGAAAAGTAAAGCCTGCATTTCAGTTCGAAATCTGATTCCCAGATTTTGGAGGAAGAGCGAAAGAGCTGCCTGAGGTCCACTGAGAAGTTTCCACAGTTGTCAGTAATATTTTGGGGGTCTGATGTTGTCCCACTCTGTTTTGTTTGTCAGAAACCAGTGCAACCATCTAGCAGGACATTTTACTGAACTTCATGTTTCCTTCTACTGCTAAACTTTATGGAGATTCTGGTTTGATTTTTCAATTAGACTTGGTTCCGGTTCATACTGCTAAAGGTACCAAAAGCGGCTTCAATCACCATAGTATCACTGTGTTTAACTGGTCAGCTGTCTGGCCTGAACACATCACAATAGAAAATCTAGGTTCTGTTGTCAAAGGGAAGACGCCAGACACCAACAATACAGAGGAGCTGAAGGTTCCATCAAAGCAACCGAGGCTTCTTTAACAGCTCAGGAGAACCACAGCTGGATCACATTCAATGATTCATTCTGTGAGAACAGACGGTACATGGATGTTCCCTTCAATAGGCCTACATTTCTCTATACATCAGTTTTCCGTGTCTGTACAAATGTTTTGAGCGAAACAGATGTTTGGATCTTCATTAGCTGACTTCAATCTTAGTGATGAAAATCTGGGAATCTCACTTTTTGAGTCATGTTACTAAAATTGATCAATTTATTTCATCAAACTTATTGAGATGCCACTGTTTATGGGAATGCTTTTCTAAAGTATTTCATGGGTTTCTAAATAAAACTGTGTCTCTTATTGTTACTCAAAACTTTGTTTTTTGACAAACTTAAATATGTTTAAAATACTGTATGTACAATAGCAGTTTTTTGGGACAGAAAAATAATTTAACAGAAGTACATTTTTCTTATCTTTTTTCTTTAAAAGACTAATGTAATTGTGTGTGTGTGTGTGTGTGTGTGCGCGCGCGCGCTACAGTACGACCTTTCGGCCTCCACCTTCTCTCCAGATGGCAGGGTGTTTCAGGTGGAGTACGCCATTAAGGCTGTGGAGAACAGCAGGTATTTATTACAGATTATCCATTGATTTATTGTTGTATTGTTATTTATATATGTATCCTGGTGTAAGGCATCATACCTGACTCAGGAATACGTCACCAGACTTGATGTTTGAGTGTTACTCTCCACCAGTAGGAACACCCAGTGAGCTCTGACTGTGTGGTGCTGTGTTTTGTGTGCAGCACGGCCATCGGGATCCGCTGTAAGGACGGTGTCGTGTTTGGGGTGGAGAAGCTTGTTCTGTCCAAACTTTATGAGGAGGGCTCCAACAAACGCATCTTCAACATCGATAGACACGTCGGCATGGTAATATAGAGATTCTACAGAGGTGGTGGGGTGGGGTCTGTCAGTCAGGGAGATATTTATTGAACTAAGTGTGATTTGTTACAGACCTCTCCATCAAAAGTTCCAAACAATCTAATTGTGTTCTTCTTGACCTCATGGTGACCTGCTCTTTATTTTGAAATGACCAGCCAGGGGAAGAAATATGTGACAAACTTAAAAGTATCTAGCTGTTCAGAGGGGGCGCTGTAGTTTGGGACTGAATCAGACTGCAGCCGGTTCAGTTCACAGCTACTGCTGCTCACTCTGCAGCCAGATGTTTACAGACCTGCCTAAAAAGATTGTATTAACATCCAATCCAGAACACGGGATGGATTCTTGTAGTTAAGGAAATGACTGTAAAGATGAAAAAGCAGCCTGGTTCTTGGTCTAAAGTCTAGCATGGCGATCTGAGGTTCTCTTTCTGCTCCTGCAGGCGGTGGCTGGCCTGCTAGCTGATGCTCGCTCCCTGGCAGAGGTAGCCAGAGAAGAAGCATCAAACTTTCGATCGAACTACGGACACGACATTCCTCTGAAGGTAAGCTTTCTTTATTTACCACCCTGCAGTGTCGTTTTACAGCCCCCATGTCTCAGGCTTAGTTTCAGAGCTGGTCCAACATCTGCTGTCATTGCAGCACCTGTCGGACAGAGTGGCCATGTACGTCCATGCTTACACGCTCTACAGCGCCGTGAGGCCGTTCGGCTGCAGGTGAGTCCAGCTTTTCTTCCCAACATGGTCAGGTGTTGTGGCAAACACGAATTCCATCGTTGGACTGGAAACGTACCACTACCTGAATGTGTGAGACGAATGTTTAACAGGGAAATGTTACGGTGCAGCAGAAACGGAACACACTACCTGGGCCTAACTTGAATTCACATTAGCAGCTTTAACTTACTTCTTTAAGTAGATCCTCTTCAGTGATGGACATAGCATTAACTGAGTGAGGAGATGTTTGCTACATCATCTCCCCATGCTGCGACCAGCTCTCTTAACGCTTCTCTGTTGCTTCTGTTAACTTTCAGTTTCATCCTGGGCTCATATGACAAAGACGACGGCCCACAGCTCTACATGGTCGACCCTTCAGGCATCTCATACGTGAGTCTGTCAGCTCTACATTGGTGAACGCAGGTTAAGCAAGCTGATAATGGGACTAACCATACTGTGTGTGTGTGTGTGTGTTTTTTCAGGGTTACTGGGGATGTTCCATTGGAAAAGCAAAACAAGCTGCCAAGACAGAGATTGAAAAGCTGCAGGTGAGAAGCTTCAAAAATCCATCTGACATGGAAATCTAAACTCTGATTGAGCCTCATGGATGATCTTAAAGGCACAGCTGCTAGAATACATCCAGTCTGACCATGTAAGCACAGCGGACCTTACAGTCTGAGGCCCGTTCTACAGAATAGATCCATCCAGTGGGTCCCAACACTAATCTTGGTGGAGTGGGCGGTTTGAAGGTTGCATTGGGCGGTATCAGGTGGCCAATATAAACAGCGGGTTCCTCCTGAATATGCTAGAAGATGGAGAGCAATCTGAGGATGCCTGTGTTTAGGACAGGGCATTTAGAGGATTTTAGAAGAAACGCAGTAGCCTAAAACTACTATCTCAGCAATATCCTCTTTCTGAACAACAATCTTGGTTAACACAGGTTTTCAAAAAATCTTTTTACATATAAAAAAAGTGTTCTGTGCAGATGTCGCACTGTATTTTTACATTGTCATTTTGACTGATTGGTTCAGAAAAATCTGATCATAATCTATTTTTATCCATCAGTTAAAATAACATTTTTTATTTATTTTAAATCATATTGAATCCAAATATGAATGAAACTGAATAGAGAATCCACATGGTAGCATCACACATTGACCAGATTAATAGACCTTGGGTGTCCATCTTTGGTCCAATCCGTCATAAAAACTAGGTTATTCTCTAAAACTGTAAGGTGAAGAATGTGAAAGAAAAAAAAAACCCCGTCCAAATTCTGTCAGTTTTGGTTCACTATATCCTATACTTTGCTTAGTTTGCTTAGTTTGTATTAGGGATGCAACAATACCACTTTTTTCAGATCTGTTTGATACAGATACTTGGATTTGTCTACTTGCTGATACAAAGTACCAATGCCGATACTTCTACCACACAAAAAAATGCCATATATTGGAAGGCTGTTTTTTTTTTTCTTCTCTGCGTGTTGCAACAAAGGTGGGTAAATTGGTTAAAAAATAAAAATATTAAGTTAAAAATGAACACTTCTGTGAAATTATTGCAGAGTTTCCACATTTTAAGTATCGGTTCATCGTATCGGTTAAGTTTAACCAATACTGATACAAGTACATTAAAAGGTATCGGGGCTAGTATCGGTGCATACTTAGTTTTTATTTTTGCTCCTTTTCTTTTTTTTTCTTTTTTGCATTTTCCTGTAGTTTTTAATGATTTTTACCAACTGGGAAACTTGAATTGTTCAAGTTCCATGCAGGGGTGTTAATATAACAGAAGTAACACACTTTTTATGTTTCTTCCTGATCAATGCTATCTTCCTGGACAACCCTGATTAGATTTCAGTAAGACCCTTTAAACATGGGCTTCTCTTATTGGTTTAGTGAGAGGAAATAACGCAGCATACGCTCCTTCTGCATCAGTGGTTAAGCTGCAGCGATCTGTCACCTCCGGTTGGCAGTTACAGTCACGCTCCAAAGCCTCAGTAACTCTTCTCTGCGCTGTCAGATAGTGAGATATATTGGGTTCTGTGTCCAGGTCTGAGAAGATGCTCAAATGTTCTGACGAGAATCTCTTTTTTTATTTTTATTGATTCAGTTAGCTAAACTCTGTGTGTAAAGATGAATATGTCTTCACCAAGTAGTCAGAGTTAGGATCTACAATCTGTCAAAATGACCAACGGCCTTCAGATTTTTCTTTCACCATTTAAAAAAATCCCCAGTCAAATATGGATTATATTCTGTTTATGTGACCTCTGGTTCTCATTCATATTTAATATGTCCCAGGTCTTCATTCAGCCATTTATAAACTCTTGTTCAAATTGAATGTGATATTGGCACATTTGATAGTTTTGATATTCTTATAATTGTAGTCAGTTTGTCGTCTCGGCATAAACAGTGTAATTTAAAGCACAGATATTTTTTTTATGTCGTTTTATACATTCGTCTTTTCGAATAAAATGGTGCATAGAAACTGTTTTGTTTTAGCTGATGTATAATTCTACTGGGAGGCGGGAGTGAGATAAAAAAAATGTCCCTTACAGGGCTGTACTTTAAAGCAGGCTAAGCCTATCCTGGCTATCAGACAGAACGCTCAACTGGGTGAGTCAGTCTAGTTCTGGATGTTATAAAAGGGGCAGTCACTGTTATCATTCATTAAGGTACAAAGATGAAAAACTGGCCATTGAGAAGTACATTTCTCAATGGCCATTATTAACTTTTTACATAAAATAACTTGGGTGATTTCAGACATTTGTGACAAAAAGTGACAGAAGTCTTCTTGGGTTTGAGTGGTAAATGTGGGAGATGAGCTTCTGGATATTTTCCAAAGTGGTAGATCTTCTGTGATCAGAGCGGCATCTCCAACCTGAACAGGATCCAAGATGGACGCCTGAGACGAAGAGGAAGAAACTGTAATGTGGCTGCTTTGTTCGCACTTGGGGAGATGTCCTTCTAACACTTAGACTTTGGAAAAGATCTCGATGCATTTCCCTTACATTCCCTGCCTCCACCTTTAGTGGACTTGGGATTGTGTTTGTCACATGTCTGACTTTATTATCTCTGTAAACTTCTAGAATTTGGATGGGTTTTTTGTTTCTTCCAAATTTTTGACTTGACGGTTTTAGAGAATTAACCTAGTTTTTATGTCAAACGGAATAATGAAACATGCTTAAAAAAAACAACACAAAAAAACACAAACTTGGGAATTTTGACAACAGAATTTCTGAACTTCATTAACAATAGATATATTTTTTGTAGAAATGTACTCCCCCGAAGCCATTTACAGTCAGGTCCATTAATATTGGGACATGGACACAATGCTAACATTTTTGGCTCTATACTCCACCACAATGGATATCAAATGAAACGAACAAGATGTGCTTTAACTGCAGACTGTCAGCTTTTATTTGAGGGGATTTACATCCTAATCAGGTGAACGGTGTAGGAATTCCAACAGTTTGCATTTGTGCCTCCCACTTGTTAAGTGACCAAAAGTAATGGGAAAGAATAAGAACCATAAATTAAACTTATACATTTCAATACTTTGTTGCAAATCCTTTGCTGTTAATTACAGCCTGAAGTCTGGAACATAGACATCACCAGACGTTGGTTTTCATCCCTGGTGATGCTCTGCCAGGCCTCTACAGCAACAGTCTTCAGTTCCTGCTTGTTCCTGGGGCATTTTCCCTTCAGTTTTGTCTTCAGCAAGTGAAATGCATGCTTAATCGGATTCAGGTCAGGTGACTGACTTGGTCATTGCAAAAAAGTCCAGTTCTTTCCCTTCAAAAACTCTTTGGTTGCTTTTGCAGTATGCTTTGGGTCATTGTCCATCTTCACTGTGAAGCGCCGTCCAATGAGTTCTGAGGCATTTGGCTGAATATGAGCAGATAATATTGCCCGAAACACTTCAGAATTCATCGTGCTGCTTTTCTCAGCAGTCAAATCATCAATAAATACAAGAGAACCAGTTCCACTGGCAGCCATACATGTCCACGCCATGACACTTCCAGCACCATGCTTCACTGATGAGGTGGTATGCTTAGGATTATGAGCAGTTCCTTCCCGTCTCCATACTCTTCTCTTCCCATCACTCTGGTACAAGTTGATCTTGGTCTCATCTGTCCATAGGATGTTGTTCCAGAACGGTGAAGGCTTTTTTATATGTTGTTTGGCAAACTCTAATCTGGACTTCCTGTTTTTGGGGCTCACCAATGGTTTACATCTTGTGGTGAACCCTCTGTATTCACACTGGTGGAGTCTTCTCTTGATTGTTGACTTTGACACAGATACACCTACCTCCTGGAGAGTGTTCTTTATCTGGCCAACTGTTGTGAAGAGTGTTTTCTTCACCAGGGAAAGGATTCTTCGGTCATCCACCACAGTTGTTTTCCGTGGTCTTCCGGGTCTTATGGTGTTGCTGAGCTCACCGGTGCGTTCCTTCTTTTTGAGAATGTTCCAAACTGTTGTTTTGGCCACGCCTAACGTTTTGCTATCTCTCCTAATGATGGCTAGCTTCACTGATACTGACAGCTCTTTGGATCTCATCTTGACAGTTGACAGCAACAGATTCCAAATGCAAACAGCACACTGGAGATGAACTCTGGACCTTTTATCTGCTCATTGTAATTGGGATAATGAGGGGATAACACACACCTGGCCATGGAACAACTGAGAAGCCAATTGTCCCATTACTTTTGGTCCCTTAACAAGTGGGAGGCACATATGCAAACTGATGTAATTCCTACACCGTTCACCTGATTTGGATGTAAATCCCCTCAAATAAAAGCTGACAGTCTGCAGTTAAAGCACATCTTGTTCGTTTCATTTGATATCCATTGTGGTGGTGTATAGAGCCAAAAATGTTAGCATTGTGTCGATGTCCCAATATTTATGGACCTTACTGTTCTTTTACCTTCAATGGCCTTACTGGCCTATTGTAGGATTGTATGAAAGAGGCTGGTTAAAGCTGTAGCAGTGGCTCCAACAGACCATCCAACCTGAAGGGATCTTTGTAGTACAGGTCTGACCCAGCAGTAGAGCTTTGAGGACATGGAGCTCTTGATTATTTGTGATGTAACAGTGTGGTGTTTTTCATTTTAATCATATTTCAGATGAAAGACATGACGTGCAGAGAACTGGTTAAAGAAGTCGCCAAAATGTGAGTAAAACCCAGAAACCACCGGCATACTCGTCAGGAAACATCCCTGTTAGTTGTCTTTAGCTGGAAATGGAGTTTTCCAGATCAAGTCCAGAAACCGTAATGAGTAGATTGGTGGAACACTCATTACTTAGTTTGAACTCCATGTTCTTCCTTTCCCTCATTAGAATCTACATCGTTCATGACGAGGTGAAGGATAAAGCGTTTGAGCTGGAGCTCAGCTGGGTTGGAGAAGGTAAGAACCAATCAGATTCATCTGGTTCTGGTGACATTTAGTGGGCGTTCTTCTCTAAACTATAGGAAGGTTGTTGGTCATAGTGTCATCAAATACTAAAACATATTTAATGTTTCCTGTAAAGGGAATCTATGATAGCTGGAAGCTCAGACTGGTTTTAGTCTGGGAACATTTAGCAAATATACTATTTGATCGGAGCTGGATAAAAATCGGATGAAGTTTAGCGTATGTTTAGATGCTGGAATGCTAATCTTATAACAAACCTGCAGCACCTTTTTGTTTTATACCCAATTTTGTTGTTTTCATTCTTGGGAATGAAACGTTTACCCTCTAAGCCTTAACAACAACTTATCAGCTGCTACGACCCTGTTCTCTACTGTGCTGCTGTTTGCTGGCTAAAAACGTGCAGCTCAAACCTCTGAGCCAGCTCTACCTGAACACAGGAGTGTTGCACATCGGGGACAGTATAAAATATTACCATGGTAACACATCTCTTTTTTAAAATTTTAATATATATATCTTTTTTGTTCTTCAGTGACGAATGGACGACATGAATTAGTTCCCAAAGACATCAAAGAGGAAGCAGAGAAATATGCAAAGGTGAGATCCTATTAGAGAATGTTGTTATGAATTCCACCGTTGTATAAAAAATGATTATCAGTCTGAGGTTAAATATTTCCTTCTCATTGAACCACCTCATCCATTCAAGAGGATCAGGAGACTTTTTGTTTTCTGCTGTTCAATTATTCAAAGATCACATCAAAACACAAATCAAGTAAAGATGGATAGAATTACCATGAGTTACTAAAAAAAAACATTTATTAAATCAAGTATTAATAAATATTTACTGAATGGAATGTAAATAAGTGGAGAACACAACCACCTCTGAAGAAGCCAGGTTTCCTCTGAGCAGAACGCCTCGGCTCCATCCGGTCCGATGCATTCAGGGAGCTGTTCCACCTCCAGCTGGACTCCTACTGGCCGGCTGGGTCGTACCACATTAATAACAATAAGTCAAGACAGCAGCTTGGTTTTTGGTGTCTGTTTGACTCGGCAGTGATGTTTTCATTTCCCCTATCAAAGCACTGTATGACGCCAGTAGCTCCGCCCTAACCATACTGGACCTACAACTGAAGGAGGTCCATTAATGGACCAATACGAGCCTGTTGTATGGGTCGTTTTTACAACAGAAGTAGAATTATAAGCTGCCCAGACCAGAGCGTTGTGTGGAAACCAGACTACTGACTACAGTTCTGGATTGATACCTTCTGTTGTAACGGCTATTCAGACTTTCTTAGACTCTGAGCCCTGTGTGAGAACGTCTCCTGGTATTTATCTGATTACTGTATAGTTTAAGGGTGAAGAGTTAAACTTGTTCACCAGACCCATCTGATCCAGTTTCTCATTGAAAATCCAAAATTCTTGACTATGTCTGTAGAAAGAACTTAGGCATTTGGTTTGACCCAGATATCTCCTTTGAGTCTCCCACAAAAGAGGTTAACAGGACTGTTTTTTTTTAATCAGCTTGGGAACCTAACCCACATCAGATGGGTTCTATCATTTGAGAACACACTCTGATCCACACCTTTGTGTCTCAGTACATCCATTATTGCAACTCTCATTTCTTGGTTACCAAGGAAAGGTTATAGCGGTCTACAGATGGAACAAAATGTGGCTGCTCACACTTGAACCCAAACTGGGAAAACTATTACTGTCACCTCGGCACTGGTTTCCTTGTCAGGTTTTGTAAATGCTGTTTAGCACTTTGTTTGGAAGACCTTCATAAATAAAGTAATTGTAATTCCAGATCAGCAGAGCCACACAGTGATTGGCTCCTGGTGTTAGTCATTTGTCTGTCAGAGGGGCCTCAGCCCACAGAGCTCTTAGGACCGGCCTGGATTACTCTGTTTGACTCCTTCAGACTTCTCTGAATGCCTGGATGAGTCTGTGCGCATCTACAGACCAGGCGTCTGTACAAGAGCAGATGAAGCGCAGCTACTTGGTTGGAGTTCTTTGTGAATCATTAGGAAACTAATATTAACCAAATAAAAGACAGGCTTGTCCAGGAATGTAATATTGATCAGGAGGAGACGTGAAAAGCTTGCTAATACTTTTACAGGAGCATCCTTCCATGGAACTTGAACAATTCAAAGGTTTCTCAGATGGTAAAACAGCCCAACATGTGGGGGTTTATCCTGTCAGGTTCTCAAGGGAAATCAATCAGATGAAACCTTAGATTGTTTCAGATGGGTTTACTCTGGTTTATTGGAATCTGGAAGAATGCAGATGATCCCAGTGCAAGACCAGCCCACCTCCTGTTGGGGTCCGATCTTTTCTCCAGTAGCTCCCTTTAGATGGTGGTTTGTGGGAAACCGCCCTGCTCTCATCACTGAAACTTTTTCTGTTTCAGGATTCTCTAGAGGAGGAGGATGACTCTGATGAAGACAACATGTAAATCCAGCGCTGACCCTGTTCTTCTTAATCACATCCTGCTACTCGGACACATCTGAGCTATTTTTTATATTGTTTTTGAGCTTTCATGTCTGTGGTTTTGCATTCTTCATTTTGAGCTTAAATAAATAAAAGAAAACTGACTGTTTGTTTCTGATGCTGTTCATTTACAACATAATAGAAACTGAAATCAGCTCTGAGAACAGCTACATCATAGAACTTTGTTCTCTTTTACATCGTTTCATTGTTTTACACAGAAGATAAAACATTTCAAACGCAATAAAACTGTCAGCGTTGTAGCACTTATCCAAGTATCTTCAGAGTTGTTAGTGATGGTGTAGCTGTGGACAGGAAGGATCTCCAGGAGCAGTCAATCTTGCAACAAATCGGAAGAAGCCTCTGACTGAGGATTATTGCTGTAGGACTGTCCTGATATGCTAACGGTTCCACAGTAACATGTCCTTGATTACGCAGTCAGTTGTTTACCCGTACTGCCAATCCGTCTCCTTTGCTTTGCTCCTCTTTAAATCTGTCTGGTCAAATGATTAGTCAGGAAGAATCAGCTTTAATGGCCAAGAATGATGCAAGGAATTTGACTCTGGCAACTTTTCTCTCTAGTATGGAACTTAAATAAGTGAAGTAAAAATAAATACAAATAAAAAAATAAAGGATAATATATACACCAAAAGGGTTATTGTACAGTGAGTACATACAACAGTGCAGAGTTACTGTGACTACTCAGAGTTCATCAGAGTGACAGTCCAGCGGAAGAAACTGTTCTTATGTCGGGTGGTTTTGGCGTACAGTGCTCTATAGCGTCGGCCTGAGGGGAGGAGCCTAAACAGTAGCCAGTGTGCGAGGGGTCTGTTGTGAGTCTCCTAGCCCTCTTCCTGACCCTGGAGCGGTACAGGTCCTGAATGGAAGGAAGATCAGTACCTATGAGCCCCTCTGAGGACCTGACTGTTCTCTGCAGTCTGTCCCTGTCTTGGCTGGTGGATCCGAACCAGACAGAGATGGATGAGGTCAGGACAAGGACAGACTGGACTATTGCTGTGTAGAAGATGGTCAGCAGCTCCTGAGGCAGGTTGAACGTCTATGTGGGAGGTCCACTTCAGGTCCCGTGTGATGGTGGATCCAACGAATCTGAAAGACTCCACTGTGGGGACTGTCCGGTTGAGGATTATGAGAGGAGATGTTGATGGTGGTCTCTTCCTGAAGTCCACTGTAATCTCCACAGTTTTGAGCGGGTTTAGCTCCAGGTGGTTCTGACTGAAATTATGGCGTCATAGAATAACAGAAAACTACTGAGCCCCGCAGGTGACATGGTGGAGAAAATATTTTAAGGTGAGAAAAAAAAAAGGATTTTGCGAGATCTTGAGAAACTTTTGCGTTATCTCGAGAAAGTTTTGCGTTATCTTGAGAAAATCCGACTTCTTCAACACCAGCCATACGTCCTCTTTTCTCACACATTGTCCATTTTCTCTGCATTTTGCACACATCCAACAATAGCCATGTAATTGTCCAGAGTATTGCAACTGGTGGCTAATGAACTCAATCAGATCCACTAGTTCAGAAGCTGTTTACGACGCGACAGTCCTTTTGTGCGCAAAATCCTGGGCAATGTCTTTCACTTATATGAAAACCATGTCTAGAGCTAAGCACTGACTTTATGTCCTGATATTTGAGGCCAATCTCAAAATAAAACTCCCGTCTGAGTGTCTTCCATCATAGCAGTGCACAAGGCTGCAGCAAACTGAGTCGGTAACACTGTAAATGCAGGAATGGCTTCTAGAAACGTTCTCAAGATATCGTTAAAGTTTCCCAAGATAACGCAAAACTTTCTCGAGATAACGCAAAACTTTCTCGAGATAACGCAAAATCAATTTATTTTATTTATTTCTCACCTTAAAATATTTTCTCCACCATGTCCCCTACGGGGCTCAGTAGAAAACTGTCATTAGTCCACCTTTTGCTCGCAGAAAAATTTCCGGTTTCACGCAAAACCCATCAATTAAATATTAAAAACAGATTCTGTTATGCGGACCCTTTTTCAGTTTTATATTTTTGATCCAAAACAACATTTTAAAATATGAAAAACAATACTATTTTCATTTTTCGTTTCATATTCAAAATCAAATAATAAAAAAAAAATATGTGATTTTAATTTTTTGATTTTCGTTTATCAATTGAAAATGGAAAGGACGAATGATACACGCAATAAAAACCCCATAGAAATATACATTTTCTTTGAACTGATTTTGAATGACCGTTTGAAACTTTTACTGACTTTTTTCGTAACTCCAGTCCACTGGGTGGCAGTATTGTACCTTTAATCTGCACTGTCACTGTTTACGTTTCAAGGAAGGGAAGATGTTGAAGCAGCACTGTGCTGGTTTGGAGTGTGGCTAGTTGTGTTCACGGTCAGAGGATGATAAAGTTTGTGCTGATGGTGAACCAGCAGGGTCAGACCAGACTGTCCAGATATTACGAGCCGGTGGAGCTGCGTAGGAGAGCAGCGCTGGAGGCGGTGGTTGTTCGCTGCTGCCTGAGCCGCAGCAGACATCAGGTATACAACCCCCCTGTCTGTCTGTCTGTCTGTCTGTCTGTGTAGATCTGGGGAGGGCTCAGACCAGCTTCCTCACAAATCTGTGGCGGATATGCAATGATGAATGTTTTCAATAGTAGCCAGTGAGTGAATACAAAAACAGGACAGAAAGCTTTGGCTGCATCCGAAACCACTAAACTGGTAAGAGGTCTTACGCCAAACCGGATGTGCGTCAGCGTCGGCCATGATAAGATGCATCCGAATTGGGCTTCCAGTTAGGGAAAGTGGCCTGTATGCTAACTTTATTTTATTTATTTATTTTTATTTTTTATTGAACAAAATCAAGTACAAACATCTCGTAGAGAGAGGTACAGAAACAGTTATAGTAATTCAAACTTAAATTGTTTGTGCAAAAAAACAGCCACTGGGTAGATTTTGTGACAAGTTTTAAAGTGAGTCTCTTTGACTTCGGAAGAGACTGGCCATTTCAGAAAGTTTGAATGCGCCTTCTCTACTATCTCTGGGTCTATTACTGATGGCATTCTACTAAAGTAATCACCAAACAGCTTCGATTTAAAAGCAGTTTTAAGAACCGAATTACTGCATTTTTGTCAGTGAGTTTACAATCTCCTATTTCTAAGTTCGGAAGAGTTGGTTTGATGTTAGAGTATCTTAGTGTATTTTGAATAAGAAAGGTCAAGGCAGCCGGGATAGCTTTACGTATTTTCAAGAATTCACCGAAGGGGCAATTAAAATTATACTTTTTGACAAATTCTTGGTAATTTAGTAGAATTCCATCGTTGTCCATTAGGTCAGATACAAACAGAACACCTTTGTCATACCATTCAGCTTTGAAAAAAGACTTCGTATTAATAAGTATTGACCTGTTGTTCAATAACAAAGAATCATGTGGAGTGAAATTGTGGGTGAAAACCATCTTCCAAAAATGTAATATTTGTCCATGAAATCTGCAGAACTTAATAGGAATCTTGGATAACTCGAAATCACACCTAAGTAAAAAGTTTAAGCCACCAACTTTGTCAAATAAGGCTCTAGGAATATGAAACCATATAGAGTTCGGATTTGTCAAGAAGGTTTTCAGCCACTTAACTCTAAATGAACCTAATAGCGCTTCAAAGTCTAAGGCTTTAACCCCTCCTTTAATATATTCCTTGACTAATTGAGACCTCCTTAGATAATGGGTTTTGTTCCTCCATAAAAATTGAAACAACATCGAATTGGACTTCTTTATACTTCTAACAGAGGTAAACACCGATTGACACGGGTAGATTAATTGTGATACCCCTTCAACTTTGGATAACAAAACTCGTCCAAAAATAATAAGATCCCGGGTTAGATGGTAACTTAGGGTTTTCGTAAGGTCAACCAAACGCTGGGCAATATTCACTTCTTCTCTCTTAACAGGATTTTTAGAAATAGTAATTCCCAAGTACTTAACCTCAGATTTAACTCCAATGGAGGCAATGGAAGTTTCGGAGCATGAATGAATTGGGAGCAGATCACATTTTTTAATATTGAGAAACAATCCGGATGCATTGGAAAAAATTGAGATAAGTTTAGGGGCTATGTCAACCATGGATTTGTCCTTTAGAAAAATGTCTGTGTCATCTGCAAATTGACTGATTTTGAATTCTTTATCAAAAATTTGTACGCCATGTAAGTAGGAGTTCTTGATGATTAACAGACTAAGCAATTGTGTAGTCAAAATGAATAATTTCGGAGACATTGGACATCCCTGTCTGATTCCCTTAGACATCGTAAAACTAGAAGTTATACCAGTACCAAGAGATACAGCACTACTGATATCGGTGTAAAACATTTTGATTATGTCACAAAATGTCCTTCCGAATCCCATATATTTTAAGGTTTCTGATATAAAACAGTGCTCTAATGAGTCAAACGCCTTATAGAAATCCAGAAATAGAATCAAACTGTCATTGTCAATAAACTGACTATAATCCAACATATCCAGAATCAGTCTGGTGTGGTTATGTATATTCCGACCTTTCACAAAGGCAGATTGACATTCATTAATAACCTTATCTAAACCGGCATTCAACCGATTTGCATAGACGAGCGCCAACAGTTTATAGTCTGTACATAATAGAGTAATGGGTCTCCAATTATCTAACAGCAATGGGTCTTTTTGGCTCTTTGGGATCAAGGTTATAAGACCTCGTTTCATAGTAGGTGAGAGATTGTTATTTGAAATACATTCTAAAAGAGCATCAAAAAGCATATTTCGTATATCTTTCCAAAAGAAAACATAAAACTCAACAGTTAATCCATCGAGGCCTGGTGACTTCCCTTTAGCCATTAAATGGATAGCTTTATCTAACTCCTCTATTGTTAGGTCGTTATCGATATCAGTTTTAAATTTCAAGTAATTGTTTCAATAGAATTGATGATTTCACTAAAAACGTACTTACAGTTAGATTCAGAATAGTTGGAAGAATAAAGTTTGGAGTAAAAATCTCTAATTGTTTGACTTATTAAATCAGCGTCCTGTGTAACACACTTACTTACAAGTTGAAACTGTCTGGCCTTCATCAGATTTGACAGATATTTACCAGTTCTAATCCCTATTATCCTAACATTAAATTTAAACCATCCCCATTTATTCAAAGGTGAAAGTTCAAGTAATGAAATATCGTCAATAAATTTCCTGATTTCTGTGCAAAAATCTGAGCTAAGCAAGAGGTTACTATTAAATTTCCAAATGGAGATTGAAGGTGATTTGCAATGATGTAAGGAGAGGAGCAAAGTGACTGAACGATGATCTGTCAACGGGGCAATTGAAATTTCACAATTTGAGATCTTATTTAGCAAATTTTGGGGAATTAACCAGTAGTCAAGTCGAGAACATTGACCATTATTAGAAGCGTTAAACCAAGTATACTGTCTTAACACTGGGGTTTCTAACCCTCCAGCAGTCAGTCAGATTAGTTTTGGTCACTAAATCATTGAAAATATCATCAAATAGGTGATGCTGCCCTCTAGTGGGAAGACGGTCAACAGTTTTCCTTAAAATGTTGGAAATGGGCACATTCGCGAACGGCTCCCTAGACTACTAGCCATAGTGTTCTAACTGTTGACCCCATGAAAGGTTAAGGATTAGGTGTTAGTGCTTAGAGGTTAACATTCAGTGGTTTCGGATGCAGGGTTTCTTTCCAGCAGGACTAGCTACTTCGCGCAGCAACAAGGCCGCCATATTGTTGGGGGCAAAGTTGTCACAACTGTCAGCCCAGAGAACAGAAGAACCTTCAGCTCTGTCCCCCTAAATTCTAGAAATGAAATATATAAGAGTGTTTGAATTTTAATATATACATATCCAAAGGCACTGGTGCCTTGCAGCAAGAAGGTCCAGGGTTTGAATGTTGCCATAGTCCAAAAGCACGACTGTTAGGTTGGACCTAAGATGACAGACCTTTCCACGCTGGAGATGGGGACCAGTCACCCCATGAACCTGCACGGATAAGATGTATATGGATATCTCAGAACAGTCACACTAAAAATACTGAATTTATTTGATGCTTAGATGCTTAAGAGAGACATTGAACTTTATTGTATATTTCGAAAAACATAAAAATGAACATAAAATAACTCAGAATCCAAGGATATTTGACTCATTCCTTGTGAGTGTAGAAGTGACTGTGCCTCAGGGGTTCAGAGTTCACCTTGTAACTGGAGGGTTAGCTGTTCAAGCCCCAGATCCATTTCTGTGCTTTTGTGTCCTTGGGCAAGACACTTTATCTAGCGCCTAGTGGTGTTGGCCAAAAGTGGAGCGACATGGCAGCCTGGCTTCGGTCAGTCTGCCCCAGGGCAGCTATGGCTTCAACCGGTATGTTAATGAGGAGTGGAATTGTAAAGTGCTTTGGGTGTCTTAAAGTTTGGACCCTGTTGATGGGAGAACATTCCCTCCTTATTCTTGTTTTTATAAATAAGTGAAGTGGGTCGTTCCACCCTGTAAAAATGAACATTTCCACTTCCAAACATGAACATGATGGGTGGATGCAAACATCTCCCAGCTACTGTATGTTTGATGCACATACTGTATGTCCACATGTGCCTCTTTCCAGTGTTCCTTTGTGGAGTACAAAGAATTTAAGCTGGTGTACCGTCAGTATGCGGCCCTGTTTGTTGTGGTGGGAATCTCACAAAATGAGGTAAGTGTGCAGATGAATGGTAGAATATTAAAATGCTCAGATTGTTATTCTGGTTGTCTAATTCATGGTTTATGTAATTCTTCCACAGAATGAGTTATCTATCTATGAGCTGATTCAGAACTTTGTGGAGGTTTTGGATAAATACTTCAGCCGTGTGGTGAGTTCAGCGTTGCAACCATGTCTCATTACTGGTTAGATTAGTTTGATCCAGCTTGTTCGGCTAAAATACTTCTAATAGCTGCAGGATTTATCCATAGAAGAAACATTTATTGTCTTTGCTTCTCTAACTGTCTTTATTCATCTTTCTACAGAGTGAACTGGATGTATCCTTTACATTAATATGTTGGTAACATCTTTCTGTTTTAAATGTATTTTATCATCCCTCCCCTCCCGCCTTACAACTTATTTACACCGATTGCAGAACCGATGGTCGGGTTTCCGCACACCTTCTGTGCAGGCTGCCATTCACACCAACTGCACTTTGTGCGCGGACGGTTTGTGGAAACCACAGAATGAAAGCAATGTATGTTTAGCAATTGATTGTAACTCATTGACAAAATTTGACATAATACATGTAAAGAAATACTTATTAAAATAACTGATCTCCCTGTGATTAATAATAATTAAAAAAAATTGCAACACAGGTTTGATTTTGAAATACACAGGATGCACCTCGCTGGTCAGCGTCTTGCTTCCTGTCTAGCTCATGCAATTTCTTTAACATCATGGAAATCTACATGTGGATTGTTCCATATTGGAAAAAATAGACCTAATGCAGAAACATTACAGAGCTATCTGGATCTGAACTGCCCGACATTTTCCGCTATAAAAAACTGGCACCGGACAATTTGACCGGCAGGTTTTCAATTTACTGGAAAAATGTTTGAAACTCCGATCAAAAAAGGGCTGTTATCTGAAGCTTAAATTGATAAATGAGTTAGAATAATTTAAAGGCATGTTGATTTATAATCTTTTTGTTTAGTCTGCAGCTTCTGTTGGATAAAAGTCTCTCTCGCCTGCCTGCGTTTCTGTGTGTGCTCTAACCGCTTTTATCTGACTTGTGGAATCAGGGAGCTGCTGTATAAATTCAGCAGACTTCTGCAACTTACAACTTGGGATAATAATGCATTTACACTTTTTTTTCTGTGAGAGCTCAGCGCAGCAGTCAGAGCATGTTTTCTGTTTTGATTTGAGAGGAGTGGGTCTTTCACATCATGATGCATGCGGTGTGCCGGGAACATGTTGACAGGTAGATTCGGAATGATTTTAGTGGCCCACTGCAGCGCTTAATTATAAATTATCATGAAAAAGAGACGATCAGCTGACCGTTAAAGCCTGAGCCAAGACCGTGGACAATGATAGAAATTAAGCCTGAACCCGGTCGGGTGTGGGCAAAGAATCAGAATCAGAATCAGAATCAGTTTATTGGCCAAGTATGTCACATACAAGGAATTTGACTCCGGCAAACTTTTTTCTCCAGTACAGAACTTGAATAAGTGAAATAAAAAAAGAAAAATAAGAACAAAAATAAGTAAAAATACAAATAAATATCAGATCGTAAATAATAAAGGATAATATATACACCAAGCCGGGGTTATTTTACAGTGAGTATGTACAGAAGTGCAGAGTTATAGTTTATTGTTATGTGAGTGCACTCACACACTGTGACTAGACAGAGTTCGTCAGAGCGACAGCCTGGGGGAAAAAACTGTTTTTGTGTCGGGTGGTTTTGGCGTACAACGCTCTGTAACGCCGACCTGAGGGGAGGAGCCTAAACAGATTGTGGCCAGGGTGTGAGGGGTCAGAGGTGATTTTCCTGGCCCGCTTCCTGACCCTGGCCCGGAATAGGTCCTGAATGGAGGGAAGATCGGTTCCTATGATCCTCTCTGCAGTCCTGACTGTTCTCTGCAGTCTGTCCTTGTCTTGCCTGGTGACGGATCCGAACCAGACAGAGATGGATGAGGTCAGGACAGACTGGACTATTGCTGTGTAGAAGATGATCAGCAGCTCCTGGGGCAGGTTGAACTTCCTGAGCTGACGCAGAAAGTACAGCCTTTGCTGGGCCTTTTTCCTTATTATGTTGATGTGTGAGGTCCACTTCAGGTCCCGTGTGATGGTGGATCCTAGGAACCTGAAAGACTCCACTGTGGGGACTGGCTTGTTGAGGATCATGAGAGGAGATGTTGATGGTGGTCTCTTCCTGAAGTCCACTGTCATCTCCACAGTTTTGAGCGGGTTTAGCTCCAGGTGGTTCTGACTGCACCAGAGAACCAGCTGTTCCACTTCCTTTCTGTACACAGACTCGTCGCCGTCGCGGATGAGTCCAATGACGGTGGTGTCATCTGCAAACTTCAGGAGTTTCACAGAAGGGTCCCTCGACGTGCAGTCAGTGGTGTAAAGGGAGAAGAGCAGTGGGGAGAGAACACATCCCTGGGGGGCGCCGATGCTGAGGGAACGGGAGCTGGATGTGAACTTACCCAGTTTCACCTGCTGCCTCCTGTCAGTCAGGAAACTGGTAATCCACTGACAGGTGGATGGAGGCACGGTGAGCTGGGACAGTTTTTGGTGGAGGAGCTCTGGTACAATGGTGTTAAACGCAGAGCTGAAGTCCACAAACAGGACCCGAGCGTAGGTACCTGCAGAGTCTAGATGGTGCAGGATGTAGTGTAGAGCCATGTTGACGGCATCATCCACTGACCTGTTTGATCTGTAGGCGAACTGCAGGGGGTCTAGCAGGGGATCTGTGATGTCCTTCAGGTGGGTCAGTACCAGACGCTCAAAGGATTTCATGACCACAGATGTTAGGGCAACTGGTCTGTAGTCATTTAATCCAGTGACTGGGGACTTCTTGGGAACCGGTATGATGGTGGAGCGTTTGAGGCAGGAGGGGACCTCACACAGCTCCAGGGAGTTATTGAAGATCTGGGTGAAGATGGGAGCCAGCTGGTCAGCACAGAATTTCAGAGAGGCTGGGGACACTCCGTCTGGTCCCTGAGCCTTTTTAATTTTCTGTCTCTGAAATAGCTGGCGCACGTCCTGTTCGCAGATCGTCAAGGCAGGTACGTGGGTGGTTTGGGGTGAAGCTGGGTCTTTTGTGATGGAGATGGTGGGGGAGGTGGGAGGTGTGAAAGTCCTTTCAAACCTGGAAAAGAAGTCGTTGAGGTCCTCAGCCAGGCGGGGGCTCTCCACAGGGTGGGGGGATGGTCTCCTACAGTTAGTAATGGTCTGCAGGTAGCTCCAAACTGCAGAGGGGTCGTTAGCAGAAAAACGGTCCTTAAGCTTAGCACTGTAGTTCCTCTTTGCTGCTTTGATCCCTCTTGTCAGCTGGTTCCTGGCCTGTTTGTACAGGTCCCGATCCCCACTCCTGTAGGCCTCCTCCTTGTCCTGGCGTAGCCGTCTCAGTTCTGCAGTGAACCACGGTTTATTGTTTTTGAATGAGCAGAAGGTTTTGGTCTGCACACACATGTCCTCACAAAAGCTGATGTAGGATGTCACAGTGTCGGTCAGTTCATCCAGGGATGAAGCCGCTGCTTCAAAGACGCTCCAATCAGTGCAGTCAAAGCAGGCCTGTAGCTGCATCTTTGACTCATCAGTCCATCTCCTCACAGTTCTTACTACAGGCTTAGCAGATTTCAGCTTCTGCCTGTAAGATGGGATGAGGTGGACCAGGCAGTGGTCGGAAAGTCCCAAAGCAGCACGGGGGACGGAGCGATATGCATTTTTTATTGTGGTGTAGCAGTGATCTAAAGTGTTCATGTCCCTGGTGGGACACGTCACATGTTTATATTTAGGCAGTTCAAGTTTAAGATTAGCTCTGTTAAAATCCCCGAGAACGATTAGCAGAGAGTCCGGGTGATTTTTCTCCACGTCTGTGATCTGATCGGCGAGGTGATGTAATGCCTCCGTCACACACGCCTGCGGTGGAATGTATACAGCGACCTTAAGCTCTAGCAGCTGTTGAGAATGCTTAGTTTTTTTTGGTCTTTGCAGAAGCTGTATGGAGTCTGGACTGCATCTGCTCCACACTCTGTGTGAATCAGCTGTTAGAAACGGCTTTGTAAACCTTTCCATCAATTACAGCCTCAAGTCGTTTAGAAAAGGATGCCACAAGCTTGGTACACCAATCTTTGGGTAGTTTTGCCCGTTCCTCTTTGCAGTACCTCTCCAGCTCCATCAGGTTGGATGGAAAGCGTCGGTGCACAGCCATTTTCAGATCTATCCAGAGATGTTCGTTTGGGTTTAGGTCTGGGCTCTGGCTGGGCCACTCAAGGACATTCACAGAGTTGTTCTGTAGCCACTCCTTGGATATTATGGATGTGTGCTTATAGGATCATTGTCCTGCTGAAAGGTGAACCATCGCCCCAGTCTGAGGTCACGAGCGCTTTGGAGCAGGTTTTCATCCAGCATGTCTCTGTACATTGTTGCATTCATCTTTCCCTCTATCCTGACTAGTTCCAGTTCCTGCTTAAAAACCTCCCCACAACATGATGCTGCCACCACCATGCTTCACTGTAGGGATGGTATTGGCCTGGTGATGAGCGGTGCCTGATTTTCTCAAAGCGTAACGCCTGGCATTCACTCCAAAGAGTTCAATTTTTGTCTCATCAGACCAGAGGATTTTGTTTCTCATTGTCTAAGAGTCCCTAAGGTGCCTTTTAGCAAACTCCAGGCGGGCTGCCATGTGCCTTTTACTAAGGAGTGGCTTCCGTCTGGCCACATTACCATACAGGCCTGATTGGTAGATTGCTGCAGAGATCGTTGTCCTTCTGGAAGAATCTCCTCTCTTCATAGAGGAATGATGCAGCTCAGACAAAGTGACCATCAGGTTATTGGTCACCTCCCTGACCAAGGTCCTTCTCCCCCGTTCAGTCAGCTTAGAAGGCCGGCCAGCTCTAGGTAGAGTCTTGGTGGTTCCAAACCTCTTCCTCTTACGGATGAAGGAGGCCACTGTGCTCATTGGAACCTTCAAAGCAGCAGAAATGTTTCTGGAACCTTCCCCAACCTTGTGCCTCAAAAAAATCCTGTCTCAGAGGTCTACACTCTGTTCCTTTGTCTTCATGCTTGGTTTGTGCTTTGACATGCACTGTAGACCCAGGGGCCTTATATAGACAGGTGTTTGCCTTTCCAAATCATGTCCAATTAGCCTAATTTACCACAGATGGATTCCAATTAATCTGCTGAAACACCTCAAGGATGATCAGTGGAAACAGAACGCACCTCAGCTCAATTCTGAGCTTCACGTCAAAGGCTGTGAATACTTATGTACATGTGATTTCTCAAGTTTTTTATTTTTAATAAATTTGCATCAATTTCATTGACACTTTTTTCACATTATCAGTATAGGGTGTTGTGTTTAGAATTTTATGGGAAAAACAAATGTAATCCATTTTGGAAAGAGGCTGTAACATAAAAAAAGTGAAGCGCTGTGAATACTTTCCGGATACACTGTAGATCAGACAGGGACTGATGTGTTGGCTTTTGAGATCTGAATGTGTTAGTGTGGCTTCTATGTTTCAGGTCAAGCACAAATCAGGAATTTTTAGCATGTCTGCTAAAAATAAAGCCAGAAATGTAGCGAATCAAAGTTGACCTCAGGGGAGGCAATCATTATTGCACATACGGTCAAGTTGCTTTGGATAGGTTACCTTCCTCAAATTTTTATTTCAAAATTACTTTTTGTGTTTACTCATGTTATCTCTGTTTGATATTAAAGTTATTTTTTGATGATCTGAGACTATTGTATGGCATCCCCCTTACAAAAAAAAAAGATTAGCCTTTTTTTGTCTTTAGAAGACAGCAACACATTAGTTGGATGAATCTAGCATAACTCCATCCTTCTGTCAGTTGATTTCTCTTTGACTTCATGTATGATCAGATCATGTTTAACCTGGACTCTGTTCACATCATCCTGGATGAGATGATTCAGAATGGCCACATTGTGGAAACAAACAAGAGTCGCATCCTTGCTCCACTCACTGCCATTGACAAGATGGCAGATGGGTGATGTCATATTCTGTAGAGCTGGTGTTTGTGGAGAGTAAACTGATAGTAGGTCAGATGGATGTCTAGATCTCTGAGTATGAGCTGCTAAAGTACCCGCATATCCATCCCACCGTCAACTCTGAACAGTAGAAAATACTGGGGATGGTGTGTGTAATGTAAAGCACTGAAATAATATTTATTTTGAACAAAAGTACTGTTAACTGGATTGTTGTTTGGTGATAACTATCAAACAATCATTTTTTTTGATAATGTTTGGTGATACCTCATTTTGCTACCATTTCATAGTTGTTGAATCTAGATTAGAGGTGTCCTGGTCCTGTCCTCCAGTCTGGTTGTCAGAAGGCTGAAGACGTGTCTCTGCTCCAACAGACGTCAGCATGTCGCCCAACTCTGCAGAGCCTTTATAATTATAACTTCAATCATCACCTTCATAATTATAATCACTTTGTGATTTAAAAAACAACCGACTGAAATACTGCCATACTCATGACAATAAAAAGAAGTAAATAATGTAAAGCCTTATTTAAATAAACCAAACACTTTCCATATTGAACATAAATTGTACTGTAACAAATTGGCATTTATAAATAAAATATTTTCCACACAGAATATTTGTCATGAATACTTAATGGAGCAGCTTATCTTGATCCTCTAATCTCTCGCCTTATTTTCCAATTCCACCCTCCTAATTTTCCCCCTGCTTTTCTTAGTTGCATTATATAACCAGCGTTTGGAGTTACTTTATTAGACCTGATTACTTTTTGAATTTATTTTAAACTTCATGACTGTGGGATACCTAGTTGCTTTTTTACAGTCACCTAAGGACTTTGACAAACTGCTCTAGAGAATGGATGCTTTTGAGATGTTTTGTTGTGTCAAAGTGGAAGTAAACACTGGATATGGAAATGATACAACTTTACAGATGATTGATAACAAGTGAGAAAGAACCTGGCAGCTCTACAGTGATCAACCTTCAATCCAACGGTCTTGGAAAGAGGAGCAGCAACGTCTCTAACCCTGCTCAGAAAAAAAACCCGGAAGAAATTCCCTGCATATACAACCAACTGCTCTCCGTCTGGGAATATTGACAATATTAGAGTCCCACTCAAAAAACAGATTCTAAGCCCTTTCCTATATCACCAAAATTGGACCCAGCCCTAAAAATAAATTGTTTTTAATCCTGATTAAAGCCCAAAAGGGGTTTGTTCTTTACAGTCCTGTGAACTGTCTGATGAGCTGGTCTTCAGCTCTAAAGGCCAGAAGCTCCGGGACCTCTGCAACACTCAAGTTTGCAATTTCTATTTAACTAGAAAACTTTTAAACGGAATGTATGTATGAATGAATGACTTTTCTTAAGTGCCTTGAGATGACGTGTTGTGAATCAGCACTTTATAAATGAACTCGGCAAAAAAAAAAACGTCCTCTAAGTTTACTGAAAGTAAAAACAGTTTGAAAGTCAAAGTATGTAAATATTTGTATGAACACTACAAGAGTCAACACCATAAGAGATAAACTAAAAACGGTTCACATACATGTAACAGAAACAGAATAATGTGTCTTTGAATGAAGGGAGGCTCAAAATCAAAAGTACCAGTCAGTATCTGGTGTGGCCACCATCTGCTTGAAGTACTGCAGTGCATCTCCTCCTCATGGACTGGACCAGATTTGTCAGTTCTTGCTGTGAGATGTTACCCCACTCTTCCACCAAGCCACTTGCAAGTTCCTGGACATTTCTGGGGCGAATGGCCCTAACCCTCAGCCTGCGATCCAACAGGTCCCAGACATTCTCAATGGGATTGAGATCCGGGTTCTTTGCTGGCCATGGCAGAACACTGACATTGGTGTCATGCAGAAACTTTGTCCTGCTGGAGGATCATGTTCGGATGAGCATGCATAAAGGGTACCACATGAGGGAGGAAGATGTCTGCCCCGTACCACAAGGCATTGAGATTGCCTGCAATGACAACAAGCTCAGTCCCATGGTGATGTGATATACCACCCCAGACCATGACGGACCCCCCACCTCCTAATCCATCCCGCTCCAGGGTACAGGCCTCGGTGTAACGCTCATTTCTTCTACAATAAACACGAATCTGTCCATCACCCCTGGTGAGACATAAACCGTGACTCATCAGTGAAGATGCCACACCTGTCTGCTCCAGTGAAGGTGGGTTTGTGCCCATAGGTGGCGTTGTTGCTGGTGATGTCTGGTAAGGACCTGCCCTTACAACAGGCCTACAAGCCGTCAGTCCAGCCTCTATCAGCCTATTGCGGACAGTCTGAGCACTGATGGAGGGATTGTGTGTTCCTGGTGTCACCCGGCCAGTTGTTGTGGCCATCCTGTACCTGTCACGTAGGTGTGATATTCTGATGTACTGATCCTGTGCAGGTGTTGTTACACGTGGTCTTCCACTGCGAGGATGATTAGCTGTCCTTCCTGTCTTCCTGTAGCGCTGTCTTGGGTGTCTCACAGTGCAGACATGGCAGTTTGTTTTATCACATGAGCAGTCCCCATGCCTCCTGCTGCATGCCTAATGCACGTTCACGCAGATGAGCGGGGACCCTGGGCATCTTTCTTTGGGTGTTTTTCTCCGTCGGTAGACAAGTCTCTTAGTGTCCTACGTTTTTACAACTGTGAACTTTAATGCCTACCTTCTGTAAGCTGTTAAGGTCTTAACGAACATTCCACAGGTGCATGTTAATTAATTGATTATGTTTAATTGAACATGCATGGAAAACATTGTTTAAACGCTTTACAATGAAGATCTGTAAAGTTATTTGGATTGTTACATTATTGTTGAAATACACAGTCCTGAAAAAGGGACGTTTCTTTTTTTGCTGAGTTTATACTGAATTGAAGTACTGTATGATTGTTTTACATTAGTTGCTGCTGCTGGTTCCAGTGGTGTGTTATTCCCTCTTCTGCAGACTGCCATGGCCACTTCCCAAAGAGGGAGGGACCTGACTGCTAATGAATAGAATAGAATTCAACTTTGTCATTGCACATCACAAGTACAAAGCAACGAAATGCTATATATTACAGACTATAGATATGCAATGGGGGGACACATATTTGATACCGGTAATTTTTGAAGTGTTCCCACTCAGATCTCTACATGTTTTGTTAGTGTTTCCGCTTACAAAGCATGTAGAGGTCTGTAATTTGTATCAAAGGAACTCAACTTTTAGGGACAGAATATAAAAATGCAGAAAATCACAGTGGATGATTTTTAAGTATCTGACTTCCATTTTATTGCAGGAAATAAGTATTTGATACATTAGACAAACAGAGCTCAATATTTGGCACATAAACCTTTACTATTACAGAGATCAGATGTTTTCTGTAGTTCTTTACCAGGTTTGCACACTGCAGCAGGTATTTTGTCCCATTCCTCCTTACAGATCTTCTCCAGAGCATTCAGGTGTCGGGGCTGTTGCAGGCTACACAGGCTTTCAGCTCTCCAAAGATTTACTATTGGATTCAGGTCTGCAGACTGGTTAGGCCTCTCCAGGACATTGAGATGCTTCCTACGCAGCCACTCCTTAGTTACCATGGCGATGTGTTTCGGGTCGTTGTCATGCCCGAAGACCCAGCCATGACCCATCTTCAATGCTCTGACTGAGGGAAGGAGATTGTTGGCCAAGATCTCACCATACACGGCCCCATCCATCCTCCCCTCAATACGCTGCAGTCGTCCTGTCCCTTTTACAGAAAAGCATCCCCAAACAATGATGCTTCCACCTCCATGCTTCACAATTAGGATGGTGTTCTTGGGGTTGTTGTCATCCTCCTTCTTTCTCCAAACACGGTGAATGGAGTTTAGACCAAAAAGCTCCACTTTTGTCTCATCAGACCACATGACCTTCTCCCATTCCTCCTCTGGATCATCCAGATGGTCATTGGAAATCTTCAGACGGGCCTTGATATGCACTGGCTTGAGCAGGGGGACCTTGCTGCACTGCAGGATTTTAATCCATGATGGCGGACTGTGTTCTAGAATGTATTTTAGAATTGCACTGCTCTGGGTGGCTGCATGCTGGAGTGGCTCTGTTAGCTACATATTGACTTTTGGTTTTTTGGACATTGCTTGCCCCTTTTTCTTAAGGAAGAATTGCATTTTTTGGACCTGTGTGCATTGTGGGTTTTTGTCCATGTGATTTTTGCTGTTGATTTTTCACTTTTTGCTCAGTTGTTATAATGCGTAACCATGGCAACAAGGTGGTTTACAGCCGGGAGCAGCTGATTAGTATTGGAAAAGCTGGAATAATACCTCAGCTGAAGCCACAAATCCCTGATGAGTTGAGAAGGAGAAGGCGAGGATGCAGAGCAGAAGCGCAAAGGAGAAAGAGAAAGAGGAAATTCAAACCATCTCTTCTATCAAACATAATGGGAAATGTGAGATCTCTAGCTAACAAGATGGATGAACTCCAAGCCCTGACAAGGACTCACCCTGAGTATCGGCAATGCAGTATTACAGACGTGGAAAAAATTGTTGGTACCCTTCATTAAATCAAAGAAAAACTCATAATGGTCACAGAAATAACTTTAATCTGACAAAAGTAATAATAAATAAAAATTATATAAATGTTGACCAATGAAAGTCAGACATTGCTTTTCATCCATGCTTCAACGGAATTATTTAAAAAATAAATGCATGAAACAGGCCTGGACAAAAATGATGGTACCCCTAGAAAAGAATGAAAATAATGTGACCAAAGGGACATGTTAATCCAAGGTATGTCCACTAATCAGCATCCTAGGTGTCTACAATCCTGTAATCACTCAGTGGGCCTATATATAGGACTCCAGGTAGTCACTGTGTTGTTTGGTGACGTGGTGTGTACCACACTCAATATAAACCAGAGGAAGCAAAGGAAAGAGTTGTCTCAGGAGATGAGAAAGAAAATCATAGACAAGCATGTTAACTGTAAAGGCTATAAGACCATCTCCAAGCAGCTAGATGTTTCTGTGACTACAGCTGCACATGTCATTCAGTAATGTACGATCCATGGGACTGTAGCCAACCTCCCTGGACGTGGCTGCAGGAGGAAAATTGATGACAGATCAAAGAGACGGATAATCCAAATGGTAAAAAAGAGCCTAGAAAGACTTCGAAATAGATCCAAGCTGAACTTTATGCTCAAGGAACATCAGTGTCAGATCGGAACATCCTTCGCTGTTTGAGCCAAAGAGGGCTATATGGGAGATGAACAAGGAGAGGACAAATCATTAAAAAAAACAGACTGGAGTATGCCAAACTACATGCTGACGAGCCACAAAGCTTCTGGGAGAATGTCCTGTGGACAGATGAGACAAAAATTTAACTTTTTGCCAAGGCACATCAGCTCTATGTTCACAGACGGAAAAATGAAGCATATCTAGAAAAGAACACGGTCCCTACTGTGAAACATGGGGGAGGCTCGGTTATGTTCTGGGGCTGATTTGCTGCATCTGACACAGGGTGTCTTGAATCTGTGCAGGGTACAATGAAATCTCAAGACTATCAGGGGATTCTAGAGAGAAATGTGCTGGCCAGTGTCAGAAAGCATGGTCTCAGTCGCAGGTCACGGGTCTTACAACAGGAAAATGACCCAAAACACACAGCTAAAAACACCCAAGAAGGGCTAAGAGGAAAACACTGGCCTTCTATGAGCCCTGATCTCAATCCTTTTGAGCATCTTTGGAAGGAGCTGAAACATGCTGTCTGGAAAAGGCGCCCTTCAAACCGGAAACAACTAGAACAGTTTGGTCATGAGGAGTGGGCCAAAATACCTGCTGAGAGGTGCAGAAGTCTCATTGACAGTTACAGGAATCATTTGATTGCAGTGATTGCCTCAAAAGGTTGTGCAACCAAATATTAAGTTGTGGGTACCATCATTTTTGTCCAGGCCTGTTTCATGCATTTATTTTTTAAATAATTCTGTTGAAGCATGGATGAAAAGCAATGTCTGACTTTCATTGGTCAACATTTATATAATTTTTATTTATTATTACTTTTGTCAGATTAAAGTTATTTCTGTGACCATTATGAGTTTTTCTTTGATTTTATGAAGGGTACCAACAATTTTGTCCACGTCTGTATGTGCTTCACTGAGACATTGTTATTCAGTTTATTTATATAGCGCCATTTCACAACCGATGTCATCTCAAGGCACTTTACAAGAAAAGTTATTACAATACAATGTTTAATCTAGGAATTAGAGAACCACAGAAGATTGCGTCGGGACTTCTCAGCAATCCCTCATACTGAGCAGGCAAGAAGCGACAGTAGAAAAGAAAAACTCCCTTTTAACAGGAAGAAACCTCCAGCAGAACTAGGCTCAGCATAAGCGGTCATCTGTCGAGACCGTCTGAGGTTACAGGATTACAGGATCGCCGACTCTAACGTCACTCTGCCAGGCTTTCTGACTGTACGAGCAGACAGAGAAAAGGAGCGGGAAAAGAAAAGGAGGTGGAGTAGCAGTGCTTGTCAACAACAGCTGGTGTCATTCAGGACATGTTACTTTGAAGGTTAGTCTCTGCAGCCCAGATATTGAACTCTTGGCAGTAAGCTTACATCCATATTATGTACCAAGAGAGTTCACCACTGTCATTTTGGCAGTCGTTTACATTCCACCTTCACCCGTTGCCGACCATACATGTGATGTCATCAGTTTCATTGTCGCTAAGCTACAGACCCAGCACCCCAATGCATTTGTGGCAATATCTGGTGATTTTAATCATGCCTCGCGCTCTTCTACACTTCCAACATTTCAACAGTTTGTCAGCTGCTCCACAAGAAAAAACAAGACCTTGGATTTGTTTTATGCAAATGTAAAAGATGCTTATATGTCCAAACCAAGACCTCCTCTGGGACAATCAGATCATAATCTTGTCTTTCTCTGCACTGAATATAAACCACTTGTTCAGAGGCAACCTCCAACAAAAAGAACTGTTAGAAAATGGTCAAATGAAGCTGAAGAAGCCCTGCAGGGTTGTTTTGAGTCCACAAACTGGATGACTCTTTGCCAGCCACATGGAGAGGACATAAATGCCATGACTGGGTGTGTGTGACTGACTACATAAACTTCTGTGTGGACATCGTCCCCTCCAGAACAGTGAGATGCTTCCCTAATAACAAACCCTTTGTCTTCAACCAAGTCAGGAGATGCTGCTACCCCTTGATCTCACTCTCCCATCCGTCTTTTTCTAAAAGTCAGGTGAAGAGGCAGTTGGAGAAACTGAACTGGAACAAGGCTGCAGGTCCAGAAGGTGTCAGCCCCAGAGTCCTGAAGACCTGTGCAGAGCAGCTGTTTGAGATCTTGTAGAACCTCTTCAACCTTAGCCTGACCCAGGAGAAGGTTCCAGTGTTGTTGAAGACATCCTGACTTGTTCCAGTTCCAAAGAAAACTCACCCATCAGTCATCAATGACTATAGACCTGTTGTCCTGACATCCCACATCATGAAGGTCCTGGAGAGACTCCTGTCCCCACCTGAGTAATCAAACTAGAACAGATCAGAACCCCCTGCAGTTTGCTTATTGTGATGGAGTTGGTGTTGAAGATGCCATCATCAACCTGCTTCAACCAACCCGCTGTCATCTGGACAAAGCAGGCAGCACTGTGAGAAGCATGTTCTTTGATTTCTCCAGTGCATTTAACACAATTCAGCCTGATTTACTTTGTCAGAAACTCCTGAAGAAACAGGTGGAGGCCTCAACAATCAGCTGGATCAATGACTACCTGACACACACTGGGAGACAACTCAGACTTCCACATTGCGGTCTAAGACAGAGACCTGTCATCTGCAGAAATACTCAGACGACTCTGCAATTGTTGGTTGTATCAGAGATGGAGAAGAAGCTGCTTTGTGGCATAGTGTGGAAACAATCATCTTACCTTGAATATGAACAAAGCAAAAGAGATAATTGTAGATTTCACAAGAAACACGGAGACGTCAAAGATTGTTTCCATCATGGGAGAAGAAGTGGATGTGGTTGAGGAGTACAAATACCTCAGATTTCACCTGGACAACAGACTGAACTGGAAAATCAACAGTGAAGCGTCTACAAAAAGGAACGGAGCAGACTGGACTTTCTGAGGAAGCTGAGGTCCTTCAATGTTTGCAGCAAGATGCTCAGATCTTCTACAGTCTGTGGTGGAGAGTGTCATCTCTTTGTCCATCATCTGTTGGGGTAGCAGCATCAGAGCCAGGGACTTAAAACGGCTCAACAACCTGATAAAGAAGGCTGGTTCTGTTCTGGGGACGACTGCGGAACAACTGGAGACAATGATGCAAAGAAGGATTCTTCATAAAATTAAAAAGATTATGAACAACTCTGAGCATCCTCTTCATCAGACTATCCTACAGCAACAGAGTATCAGCCAAATAAAAAGTATCACAGCTAACATACCTTTATCATAAACATTTAGTCCAGATTTCACAACTCTAAATATGGAAGACGTTGAAATAAAGCTGAATTTAGTTAGTTTAGAAGCAGAAAAAGAAACAAAATGAGCCTTTACCACAATAAAAGCCAACAGTAACAGTCTAGTTTCATCATCAGCAGAATGACAATATTAATAATAATAAAAAGAATTTGAGGCCAGAAAAAAGTTATGAAAATGGAAAAATCTACATCTGCAGCCTTGGAGAGAATCTGGTTATTTTTTCCTTATGCTTAAAACTTAAATCAGTCATTTCTTTTCTGATTATATATATATATAATAAAAAATAAAAAAATAAAAAAAAGAGTACAAAAACAATTGTTTAGCAATGAATATTAAAATGTAATGAGATGGGTCTGCATGATCAGAAAAAAAAACAATCAGTTCATCATTCCATTGTCAGTGACTGGTCATGCAACTGGCTAAACACATTATTTGGAAAGTGAATATGTACTAATTATTTCATCCAGTTTTGATATTACAGAGTTTGATTAATACGATGTCAGCGATCGTTCTGCTGCTATGAGCATCCTCCTACATGTTACAAAGACTTGACCAATCTTCTACAAACCACAAGACTACATCTTTACTTCATACTTTGCAAACAATTTATTGATTATCTTTTTGGAGCATACACATTTGAAAATATTTGTTTACCTGAAACTGCAACTTCAGTTAAATAAATGTTTACAATATACAAAGAAAATACAGGGAGCAGAGTTTTTTTCTTAGATGTGCATTATACACAGTGTTTTTTTTCTCTTTAGCTTAATCAGAGAGGAAACAGCAGAAAACAACTGAATTCTGACCTTCTCATCAGGTCTGAAACAAACCAAACTGTTGCACACAGAAGCTGGAAGAGAAACTAAAAAGATGAAAAGGAGAAACAAGCATGAACTTCTAATGCAGGAACTGAAAACAAACTAAGTCAAACCAGGCACTGAACTGAACGGACGAGAGGAGAAGAGCAGTGTGCGAATGCAAACACACACACAAAACACACACCAGCCTGCAGCCATCGACCTGAAAACGAAGCCCTGGATGCTCTCGTAGTTGTCAGGATTGAAGCGTGAAAGATGTGGGGGTTGGAGTATGTTTTCAGTCAGAATCCTCCACTGTGAGCCTCTTCCTGCAGCAGGCAGTCTGTCAGTCACTCGCCTGGATGTTCTTGGCAACACAGACAGATGATTTTGGCGCATGCTCAGTGTGACAGTGGTGATGCTCCGAGTTCAGTTCAGGTGAAAGCCCTTTTCCATAGTGGCAGCTAACAAGCGCTCCCTCATGATGTCTTCAGATGAATATTCTGGGAGCTTCAGGTAGTGAACACAAGTATTTACTGATGGATAACTGGAGTCTGTTGCATCCACCTGGGGATGAAGAGTGGAGGAAAACAGCCTATCAGCTTACAGAATCAAACTTTTAAAGATGCCTGAAGCAGAACAAACCTACCTTTCTGACTACAGTGAGGCGAGGGTGTAGGTTGGCAAGGCCACCAGGGGGCAGGGTGGAGCAGCCAGTGGTAAACTGCAGGAAGGCTTTCCTCTCGTCAGACGACATTCCACATAAAACCCTAACAAAGCGCTGAAATCCCGCACTGAGGAGCAGCAAACGAAAGCCACTTTGTTACGATTTATTTCATCCCTAAAATATAAAATTGTGAATATGACTGATGCTGTACCTGTCTCTGGTGTAACCAAGCTTTGGTTCGGTGTAGTTGATGATGTCATCAGCATTCCAAGAAGGCGACTGATTACCACAGAGCACCATCTGTACTTCCTTATGGCTAAATGAGCTCAGCTTTTCCATGGGGAACACCTGATAAAAGCCCTCTGGAAAAATGAGCAAACATTCTTCATTACACCACAAATACAGGCTTGTTTAGCAGAAATACAGTGATCCATAACTCCATTCAATGGATTTTATTTGATAGAGTAATATAGTGGTGGGTGACAATGAACAAACAGCAGCAGGTCTTTGGGGGATCTAGGCTATAGACACATTACTTCATATCTGACATTTTTGCCCATTCTTCTTTGCAAAATAGCTCAGAGTCAGTCAGAATGGAAGGAAACTATGTATAACATAATATACTTTATTGTCCCACAAAGGGGAAATTCAGCTGCAACAGGATCTTGTCCCCTGCATGGCTTGTAGCAGGTATGGGATTCCATCGGCAAAATACCATAGTTTAGGACTGTTAATGCAAAAAACATTTTAAAAAGTAGAATCCGATCTAATTTCTTTTTAAACAACTATTGTTACCATACAGACATATACATATCCAGTGGCACCTCTCAAACAAACCCATAAACACACTAGTTTTTTTATACCAAACACGAACAATGCATGACTGCTCATATTTCGAATTTTCCTCCTCAATATCAAAGTCTAAGATGTATTAAGCAACCACACAGCAGCCCACTCTGGCCCTCTTATGACCCTGGCTTACATGCTAATAAATGCATCCAATCCACATGTTGATCTTCCTCTAGAGTTCTGGGCCCAGAGGTGGAGGCTCTCCACGTATCATGACGTCTTTTTAGCCATCATGGTAGTTATTTGCATTTCCACATATTAAAAAAAGAAACAAAAAAGTAATGTATGATTCAAAGCCCCCAGTGTAACGAGTGGGTGTCCCAGAGAAACTGTCCTTATTGTTCACTCATAAAATACTTGTGGCCACAGAAAAATACAGGTCAAATGACCAGGTTAGAAGTGTACTCTTTCTTGAGTACAATGTCTGAATACCTACTGCGAGTAACTTCACTGAATCAAAACAAGCTGCTTTTTATCTAAAATGCACAAAGACAACTCCTTCAGTTTGTTATAGTGAGGCCTCTTATTTATACACAAGCTTTGACAGTGTATATTAATAAACATGTACTCAAAATCCACATGTAAATATGCCAGAGTTAGCCACAATGGCTAAATTTAATCTGTAGTCCCAGGGCAGGCTACTGCTGACAGACAGGAAAGGCCACAGAACAGCTAGCATAAGAAACATGAGCAAAAGATAACAGACATGGAATAAAAGGGTTAGTAAAAATAAAACAGAAAATGAACACACTATAACGGTAAGCAGACATTAGATACAAGGAAACACAGACAAGATATAAATCAAGTATAGATATTAACACTCCATACTGTCACTGCAAGCAGTTTCCCCTGTTCCAACATACATTACCTACTGTATTAATTTCATACGTTTTATGGTGAACCTTTTTATTTCAAAGTGTTTTTTCAGATTCAAATTTGTTCCTTTTTTAACTATATTTATAACATTAATTCTTTTATTGTACTATTTTTGTACTCTTTTATTGTACTTTAAAATACTAGAATTTGAAGATAACTATAATTTTTGTCAGTCTGATGAAATTGTTAAAAAACAACCCAAAACTGACCTGATGTTCTAGTTGGACGGCTACTTTATACTTGTACTAGTGGAAGAATATGCTGTAGTTGTACTACTCTTAGTTGAGTCCAGTTTTGGAGGCAGTCTAACCAACTCTGGACTTAACTGATTTTACTCTGGGAAGAAAACTGAAGCTGCCTACAGTCAGGTTGTTCTCTCAGGGTTGAACTTTGAGTAAGAGCTCCATGAGGGTTCAGTTGGATGTTGGCGACATCCTGGCTGTCCTGATGCCAAGCAACATTGAGATGAAAAGGAACTCAACATTTATGTAGCTGTGATTTGTGTGTTCACCTTTGAAGGCCTCCATTTGCTTCTGGATCCCAGTGTGCATACAAAAATCGAACATCAGTTCCACATACTCCTCTGCATTCTCCACCGTTACCATCTGTGTTCATACAATCAGACAAAGAGATGCATGTTTAGTGAAAACCTCACAACAGTTTCCACACACAGAGTTTGGACCGCCTAGTTTATGCTTCTCCGACCACAAATTTGCACTTGGACGCAGACGTATTGACGGAGACGTTTTTCGTTTATGGTTCTCCGTTTTTTCCCTCTCCACTCTATTGTTTTTTGAGTGTTGCTCGACCAGCACAGCAGGGGGTGCTAACTTTCCATGCCGTCTCTGCCTACTATCAAAGCGTTGTTTCAGTTTTTTTCTAGGCTTGTGAACACATTTCCCCGTCAAGGAGCAATGGACGACAGAAAGTAAGTTTTGATTAAGCTGTGAAGTTTTTTACTAGAGGTACAGTTCATTGAATACAAAAAACAGCAGCCTGCTTTGTTGTTTTCCTACATCTCCTTGTATTCAAAAATCGCCTCTCTGACTATTACTGAACTGACCAATCAGATGCATACGCTCTGCGTTGACTGAGACGGATAGTTAAAAATTGGGCCTCTACTCTGTGCGTCCTTGTATAGATGAGTGAGAGCCCTTGGGTCGACGGATGATGGCGTTGCGTCAATCTGTCTCCATCAATATGGAGAAGCATAAACTAGTTTTTAGTTGATATGTGGGTCATTTATGCATCGTTACCTCGTCATCTCCGTTTGATTTGAGGTCTACAGCAGAGAAGCCATGAACCTTAGATGATGGGCAGAACTGAAAGTTTAACCTGAAAAGAGAGAAACATCTGATCACTGCCTTACATTTACTTAACTTAACTGTTTGTTTTTTTAGAAGCCCAACCCAAATGTAGCAAATAATAGCTTAAATATCTTAATACTTCCTATAAAGTGTCATGTTGTAGATAACCCTGGTGCTAACATGTTTATACCGTTAAATCCTAGAAACGGATAATGACCTAAACCCCCACAAGTCAACAATGCAGCGTAGAAGCTTTTCCAAGATTTGGGACGATTCTTTAAAATGCAGCAATTTAGCTGTTTCTGAAGGGAAATTCATGGAGAATAAACTAAATCTAGACTTTTGTTAGGAAACTTCATTGATATTTGGTGGAACTAGAGATGCACTCGGTGCGTTTACATGCAGCAACAGAAAGTTGGATTATTGCCTTAGTTGGACTGAAATTGGACTAAGGACAAGCATGTATACACCTGAGCTCGATTTAAGTCGAACTGAACAGGAGTTTAAGAAATCGGACTAAGCTATCCAGATATTGCAACTGGAGAATTTAATTTCTCTGGATGTAAAGCCATCACCACTAGCCGAGCTTTTAGAAGCAACTTCAGGAAGTGAAGACACCACAGAACCAGGAACAACACCACAACAAGCAGCAATGACTGTAACCCAGTCAAATGGTACAGTACTTACAAAATGTACTGTGTTGCAGCGTTCTTGTTGTCCATTTCTAAGATCGTCGTTCATATCCTACTTTTCCTCCGTCTGTTTCACTAACTTTAGCATTCGTTTACTCTCTGTGTGACTCTAGTCCAATGGGAAATGAAACCATGAAAGCCTGTGAATATTCTCATTCATAAAGGTCATGGTTATCTCAAGGAAATTTCAATCGAACGCAACTGGACTTGGTAATTTGTCTTGGAAGACGTTTCACCTCTTATCCAAGAGGCTTCATCAGTTCATGCTCGCCGCTGACCCGAGCATGAACTGATGGATAAGAGGTGAAAGGTATTCCAAGACAAATTACCAAGTCCAGTTGCGTTCGATTGAAATTTCCTTGAGAGGTAAGCATGAAAGGGAGCATGTCGCCACCTAGCGTCGTGGAGTCAAATGCACTTCATTTAACAATTGATTTTCTGAGTAGCATGTAAACTGGGACAGGACTCAACTCCAGCTAAGTTACTGGTCTAATTATAGCTAAAAGCTCCATTTCGATGTTCATGTAAGTATACTGACTGATTGATCAACCAGATATTGGAAAATGGAACGATCAGCTCAGAGACTGGCAGATCAAATACTGAAAATAATTTAACACCTTCAGTCTTTAAATGTATTCCCCCTCAGGGTATAGTCTGATAGACTCTGGAATCCAAACTACAGACGTATAGGTTTACTAACAAGGAAGTTGCAGCCCATGTTTCTCCAGTTTGTTTCAGTCCGCAAACAATTAATGCAGAGTCAGCAGAAAGTCAGCAGCTCGGGCGAAAAGCTACGTCTCTCTGCTGAAATAGAAAACGATGAACCAATCTGGTACCTCGTACACATCTGACCTGCAGCCGTGTCTAAGGGCTGTTGGTGTGTGCGTCTGTATTTTACCCGAGGTCCTCGATGCTAAGAGGAGGTCCGGAGCCCATTGGGTTTCTCAGCATCAAATCCTGCAGTCTAGTGTTCTTCTCGTCCTCCGACAAACTCTTGCTTGTCAAAATTAGTCTCCTCTTTACAGCCAGCTCTTTCACCTCCTTTAGGAAATTTGCTCTGGAAAAGGAAAACAAAATAATATTGTCATATGTGAGTCAGTCTAAGCCCCAATATAGTTTAGTTTCTGAGCTGGAGGGGAAGGAAACAGCAGCATGATTAGAGAAAATGGTTTTACTTCTTATTTTAATTCATTTGGGGGTAAAAAGATGCATATAAATCTATACACTTAGACTTGAATTGGTCATAATAGTATACATTTATCTTCTTCCCAGGTATTTCTGTCACACTGAATCATTACTGCTGATTTTCTACGTTATTTTCTACTACTCCACAGCTGCAGGTCCTGTGATCCTGCTGTAGGCAGAATAAATATTCAGACTGAAAGAAAAAACCCAAATCATATGCAGACGATGATTATCAAAGGTCATATTAGTCTGACCTGTGCGGGTTCACAAGCTGGAAGTCGTCCCAGGTCAGGATGCCATGGTACCAGGCGGGGGGTTTTCGTTTAGGAGGGTCCATGATGAACTCTGACTTGGAGTCCTCATCAAAGCTGCCCACTGAGTACGTCTCCTGGCTCTCCTCGGTGGAGGCCTCTGACTGCACTTCTGACAGCAACGACTGAAGGTGGGGTCGCTCGGAGACGTGACCCAGAGGCGAGCTTCGAGACTGGTACAGCAGCTTGCTCATGTTTGATTTAATGTCCCCCATGCAAAGCAGTTTGAAAAAGGGCTGAGAGACCGGCAAGTCCACCAGTCGGTTGTCCTGGATGCACTTAGCCAGAAAAATCCCCAGGAAGTGGAAGAGTTTTGTGATTCGCTCCAGTTCCTCACTGTCCTGTGGAAACGGAGCAGGGAACAGTCCGCAGGAACGCTGCACATAGAAACCAGGGGGCTTCAGACCACCACCCAGGTCCACCTAAACCCACACAAATACAAAAGATAGATTAATGCACACACCCCAGACTGAATGAACCCACTGGGACCACAGATGTTTCTGGTGGGATTCTATGGGTCAAACTGGTGCAAATCAGTAAAAAGGACATTTTACTGGGAACACATGGTTTAGATTTACCTTCCTAGTTTCTATATATAAAACATGAACATGGTACGGCCTCCTCACATCTTCAGAGACAGTACTTAATACTTTTCACTTTATATCTTTCCATTAGTCAACATTAGATCCTACAATAACTACAGGATTTAGATATCAGAACAAAGATCTGGTCTTTCTCTGGTCCTCAAATGATAAAAATATTGAGTGTTAAAAACACACAACTGACTTCCCACTTTTTGTTTATTAAACTTGTGTGTGAAAAACCCAAGTGCAGCTACAGAACCCACCAGTTTCTTAATTCTGTGGAAAAACTGTGTCCCACTGTTCTTTAGAGATCATAGCTGTATTTCTAGCTCAGCTCAGCCCACACTTTAGTCCTACTGCTCTCATTTTTGGCTCTAGAGGAGTTTAAGGTCGACTACAAGAAGGCCAAGTTCTACAGCTGCAACATAATCCCACGTAATCACCCCTCCACCACCATGCCTGACAGTTGCTTTGAGAGGCTTTCTCCAGACAAGACTTTAAAACCAGCCATATTTTCATGTCTTTAATTAGAATGTCATGAATTTCAAACCTTTATCCTAGTGAGACCTGTAGAGTCTCAGCCGGAACTGTTTTTTGTTCTTGTAATTTCTCTAAACATTGGACACTTTGATCTTTGGGATGCATTTGCTGGACATTCCCTCATGGATAAACGGGTTGCTGCTTCAAATGTTGTAGAATGTCTAGTATATTGAATGGGATTTAGCTTGGAAACCGTTCCCTGAATGACAAGCAGCAACAGTTTGTTTTCAAAGCTTATTTCTGAAGTCTTTTGTCGTTTTTACACATGTTGGGACTATATTTCTTCCTTCAAATGGATTCAACAGACTCCATTTCTCAACATCCACAGTATTTGGGATTACAAACACTGATGTAATAAAAATCATACGACAACTTAAGGCCTAAGCCCTTCCACAGTCAAAGGCACATTCTAGATGAAGTCTGGATTTCTCCCTTCTGACCTGCTGGGTGGGAAGGAGGACTTTTCCAAACCTTCGAAGTGCAAGCTGAAAACTCTTTAAGATCTCCTGTTTGAGTATTTGAGTATCCAGGGATCTGAACTGTGACCAGAGCACTAATTACAGGACGATAGAAGCTGATCACAGAAGTAGACTTGTTGTTTTGACCTGTGAACCGCCAGGCTCAGATCAGTGCGTGTCAACTTTGGCTGTCGGACAATATTTTTCTACATTTTGGTTCCCGCTTCAGTTTTCTTTTTCTCTTGGAGTGGACTTTGCAGCAAATAGTAGAACCAAACCTCAATTAACCCCTCTTCATCTCAGAGATGTTAGTTAAAATTAGAACCAGTTAGATACTGTATCATAGAGTTGGTTTTATGTGTTTTTGAACACTTTCACTGAGGAGCTGTTTATCGCTACCTGTGAATATTTTGCAGTGTTGAGAGGGTTGACTTCAGGGGAGAGTTTCGATTATTAATTTGTAAAGCCAAACGAATTAATAGTCGCCCCAAGGCCCACTTGTTTCCGCTCTCTCATTATGTACACAATTTTTAGACTTTCGTCCACCACTAGGTGCCTAGCAGCTGAACGTTGTTCAGCATCTCAAAGTTAAACATTAGCATTTTCTAATGAAGGGGGCAGAATTTTTAACATATCAGATTTGAGTCCTTTACAAAATATTAAATGTACTTTTCCCCAGAACAATCTAGTCCCGGAAAATGGTTAAAACAGTTTCCAGGTTCTCCAGGCTGAGCAGAAAAAAATTTTAGTCAGTTTCCAAATCTTCTCTTAGGCGTCGATTTGTCCTACTGAAATGCTCAATGTAACAGGTCCACACATTCGGAAATCGGTTCCTTCAGCTGTTCTCCTAGTTTATTTTTATTGATTTAAAACCACACCTACTACTTATTTGAAATCTAAAAGTCTGACTAGAATTACCACATCAAATGCTTTCTTGGCGTAAAAACAGGATGACAGATTCCCCCCTTTTCCATGAGTTTAGAGGTCAACAGTTGTTTGGTGACTGACCTGTCGTGACTCATCGTCAGGGAAGTCATCATCACACAGCCAGATACCCAAAGATGTTCTCTGAAACTCTGCAGCCACCAGAGCATAAAACTCCAGAGTGGGACCGAGACCCGTTCCTTCTTCACCCTGAAATTCCACCTAAAAAAAACACACACACGACTAAGCTTCTAGGTATACATACCACACTGACTCTTATAAAAACAGCTGCAGAACAGAAGGGACAGGGAGCTTCCAACGTGTGTTCAGTTCATTTCTCACCTCTAGCACGGACTTCCTGTCTGCGTGGATCTGCATGACTGACTCAGCCCATTCCATCATGGAATCTCCTCTAGGAACTTTGACTCGCTCGTGCTTAAGGCGGCCCACCCTGAACTCTCCGGGGTCGTCCCGCCGCACTGTGGTGGACGGCCGTGAACGCTCCATGGTTGCCTCTCGTCTGTTCTGGAGCCAGACGATGGCCCTGTGGAGGCACAAAGGTCAGAGGTCGGGGCCCAGAGAAAAATCAGAACCAAGGACAGCTGCTGAAAGTAAGACCCCATCCAGACTGGACAGAGAACAATGTGAACGATGGTTTGTTACCGCAGTAACGGCAGAAAATAGGCATCAGTTTCAGGATGAGCGGGTCTGAGAAACCTTAACCCTACAGAACCGAACGTGTGGTCCCCAAACATTTTTTTGATCTGGACTTTCAGTTATTGTTACTTCACAACGGAGCAAATCAGCTTCTTTTTTGATCCAAATTTCTGAATGAATGAAGCTTGCTAGTATATAGAATATATGTCAGTTTTTTTTTTTTTTACCTTGTACGCACAATTGGGTGCCTTCATACTCTGTGTTTATTTTGTTCCTTTAGAACGGTGTATCACTTTTGTATAATGTGCATGCACTATACATATATCACTTTCTAGTACAGTTTACCATACCCCAACATGCATGTATTTGTCCATAGTTTACAATGCATTTTCTGTGTAATTTACTGTGGGTTTGAGACCAGCTGATTTTTTGTTCTTTTTGCACTACTTTTGGATTCTTCTGTGATGAGGAGCTGCTGGTCTGCTGTAGAGGAGCTGAGGGAGAAAGATGATCTTCAGTGCCTACCAGAAGAACCTGTAGGGATTCTGATGCTGCTGCAAGGGACCGCAGCCTTTCACCTCATCATCCCAGGAGGAAGCCAGATCAGGTTCTATACCAGGGGTCTCCAAATCTAGGCCTCAAGGCCGGTGCCTCGCCAGTTTTAGTTCACTCTCTGCTCCAACACATCTGATTCAAATGGTCCAACTTTTTCTCAGCATGGCAAAGTTCCGCAGAAGGCTGCCAACGAGCCATCATTTGATTCTGCTGTGTTGAAACAGGAAAAGAACTAAAACATGCAGATTACTGGTCCTTGAGGCCTGGATCTGGAAACCCCTGTTCTATACTGTTGAAATTGTTCATTCATGATGAAAAATATGTACCTCATGTTAATATGTTCATCTGCAGTGTTTCTCTAAAATTCAAAACTCAAATTTCCATTTTGGGTTTTTCTTCATTTCAAACTGTTTTTAAACTAGATTAATATACAGTATAGTGTAAAATAATACCAGATATTGTAAAATAGCCAAATTGTTTCCCCATGTGACATTTTCTGCCTGTTTTAAAGCCAGGTGGACTTTTCAACACTTGGATTTTAAATGGTTAAAGCAGGACTCATGGACCCTAACCAGGGGTCTAAACCATTCGACTGGACTCCACTGGTGGTGTGGACCAATCGTTCGTTAGCATTGTGCTTTGGGCGGCTGTTCAGGTATGATGATAGCAGCCGATGCCCAGGCACAGCAAAACAAACATGGCAGCGCTAGTGGACGTACACGTCACACCCACCTCATCGCTAGTAGATCTTCTAGTAGTTATTGTAACACGTACCTGGACGCTCCAAAAGCAGTGCAGGTGAAATACAGCTGTCTGGTCTCAAAGGGGATCAGGAAGGGACATTTGGAGGTGAGCTGTTCACACCAGTCAGGCAGAGCTCCACTGGCAACAGCCAGAGGCTCCTGAAGAGTTCAGTGACAAAACATCATTACGTTAACATGGGGCAGATAAACATTTCACATTTTCATATGCTGTAATCACCAACATTAAAACAAAACATAAACATTTACTACTAAGCATAAGAAAGTCCAAGTCACCTGAACTCAACTCATCTAAAACTATTTTACTGATTCTATCTTTTATAAAAACCGACCAGACAGACAATTATAAGGTTTATTTAGACTTAAGTTCTTAAACTAAAGATGCCTGCCAATAGTTTTTGTGGGAATAATTGTGATTCCAGTGGTAGATAATGAACAGCTAATAAAACATTTTTATGCTATAGACCTTTACACTGATGGAAAGGGAGACAAATATTGTGAAAAGAACATTTAATCAACCAAATAACCTCACAAACCAATATATCCTTAAAGGTGAAACTGACCTCAATCTGCTGTAGGATCTTGGTGGTGATCTTCTTGCTGGTGAACTCCTCTGGTGATGCATTGAATTGCAGCTCCTCAACATCTGCACATACAGTACCAAAAGAAACCTCAAGAAAAGGAAAAAGGGTATTTGCAATATCTTCCTGCTCCTCTGCAGAAACCCTGTCTTGGTTTTTGGGTATTTATAAAAATCCAACATAGCTGACCTTTTAAAATTCTGAATAGAAGAAAAATCATAACCTGACTGCTGCGTGGGTATCAACCAGTTCACTGATATCATGGAAGTACTAAATTATGACAAAGGATGAAACTAATTCAATTTCTGATCTTATGGATTTATTAACTCAGTACCAATACATTTTAACACTCTTTCCATATGAAGTTATTATTTACTGGGATTCTTATGAGGGAACTAGGACCCAAAAAATCATCTACAGATATGAAATTAAAATATGGTTTAAACATTTTTAGTTAAAGATTTTCTGTTGTTTTCCCAGTAAACCTGAAGGGGAACTGATAAACCGGGAGAACAGAAAGCTGCTTAATAAATGAATATTCCAGGAGTTGTGCAGAGCAGAAGGCAAAGGTAAAACCACATTATGACCATATAGGACATGTATGGTCATCTCCTTCCAGCTTGTTAAAATGGAACACCAGCTAAGTAAACCAAAGTCTGTCGTACCCTCCTGTAGTGTGCGTGCATTAGACACAGAGTCGCTCCCAATGATGTACAGGATGCGCAGCAGTTGCAGGACGTCCTCCATCCCACATGCGTTCTGGCTACAGCCAGCTTTAGCTTGTGCTGCCTCTCTGACCCAACCCAGGATCTCACTGCTCTGACTGACGGAAAGCGAGCTCGGACTCAGGCCGCCCGAGCGTCCCCCAACACCCGTGCTTTGTTCAAAGGATTCCTGGAGACAGAAATAGATCAGAGGTCAGTGTCATGTTCCTCATTTACTTTTTCTTTATTTTCCCTCCAAAACGTAAAGTAGAGGATGTTCTTACAATCTTCCCACTGTCTCTCTCTTTTTCAGCATCTTTCAGCTCTCTGTACATTATCCTGCAGGGGAAATCAGCCACAGTAAAAATGGGAAAATATTGCAAAGTGAGAGGGACAGTCAGGTTCTGGTAATCTTCTCTTACGTGTACGTGGGCTCCCAGATGCGCCGGAGCTTATCGGTCTTTACAGAGCCGTTGCAGGAGAGCTGCAGAAGCCGCTGAACATAGTAGAAAATGGTCAACCTGTAACTGGAGAGAGGAAGCTCAACTTCTCTTGTTGTACCCAAGCCAGGAACCTGGACACACAAACATTGATAGCAAGAAAAATATGTTTACCAAGTGAGGAAAAAGTTAGAAAAGCCGACCTTCTAATATTGAGTGTCACTCTCTTTGGGGTCTCTCAGTGTGAGGGAAGTTTGTTCCTCTCCTCTGTTTCAGCTAGAGATGTGTGAGTGGACCCAGGACTCCTCATAGTCATGTTGCAGGGTTCAGTTCAGTTTTCTACAGATGGTCTAACATTGTCATTAAGCTTTCACTGATACATGCTAGAATTAATGGTGGATATCGTGGAATGTTTAAACCAACAATATCCTCTGTTCTGGCCCCTATTGATTCTGTTAACTCAATAATCACTCCACTGAAGATAGAACTCACACTTTATTGGTCGCCATCTTAATTACAACTACTTCCTCTCCAGTCCCCCGGCAACAAATACCCCCTCACAACAAACTTCTGCAATGGGATAGAACCATGTTAACAATCTCCCCTCTTTCTTTAAAGAAACTAAACAGAGTTCAACAACATACTGTAAGAACATTTCAACATAGTATGTAAGAAACAGTTATTAAATTTTGTTTACTCTTCAAATTGCCATTCCCCTGCACTAAGGGTTTTCAACAGTCCAAGTGCAGATGCTCCCACTTTAGTTAAGCAGTTAGCAAGCTGCTTTTTAGTAGATGTCCATATGACTTCGTGAACTGTCCCTGAGCCCATAAGCTCTTCGATGCTGCTGATCTCAAGTCGAAGCCTTTTCTCAGTTACAGATTTAGTTGATTTGACGGCATCGAGAAGAGAATGGTTGTCAGTCACACAGATGATGGGTAGGATGTTGTGTGTGCCATCCCCTGTGATGAGCTCTGAATAGAGTGTAGCAAGAAAGACAGCATTGTCAATCCCGTCTGCAAGTGCTAAAGTCTCTCCGGCTAAAGTGCTTCTCACCACTCGCCTGATCCGTTTTGACTGCCAACAAATAGGTGAGAATTTTCCCTTTTCTCCCATAAGCATAATAAAATGTCCACCTTGTGTACCTCCGTCTGGGAGGTTTCCCATGGAAGAGTCACTAAACACCACTAACTTGTGGTATTGTTTGTCACCCAGATTTTGAAACTTTAGAGTAACTTCCTCCGATTTAAGTTTTCTGATCAGTTTGTTTGCACAGTGCAATGTTTGAATTGTAGCATGTTTTGTACTGGATGCCAAGATGGAAATGTCACACATGATGTCAGGTCTGCTCTGTCTTGCTACCCACAGTATCTGTCCAATTTTGGATTTTAACATGTCCCTCTCGGTGTCTGTTAAAGGTGCCTCCCGTTGTGATGCTCTGGTGGGATCTATAAGAATGGGTTGTAGATTTTTTATGTAGGCACTTTGTTGTACTCTTACTGCATTCTGTAAAGAATGAACCTCCATCCCAACGTAGCTGAAGCTGTTGTGTTCTTCTCGCCCAACTTGGAAAGCAGCTTTCAGTTTGGGGATGACAGCTAAGGAGAAGCTGTCTGAACCACCCCATACAAAATCATCTACATGACAGGCAAGAACTCCTGTCACCTGACATGAGTCATCCATCCAGTAGAACACCCCCCCCCCCCCCACCCCCCCCCCCCCCCCCCCCCCCCCCCCCCCCCCCCCCCCCCCCCCCCCCCCCCCCCCCCCCCCCCCCCCCCCCCGCCCCCCCCCCCCCCCCCGCCCCCCCCCCTCCCCCCCCCCCCCCCCCCCCCCCCCCCCCACCCCCCCCCCCCCCACCCCCCCCCCCCTCGGTGGATCAAATTTTGACACGATGCATCAACAGCTTGGTCATGGTTTCTTTCACCTTGTTATACCAGAACAAGGAAGCATCTGTTAAACCATAGACGCATTTCTTTAATTTCCACACAATTTCTCCACTCTTTGCCTCTTTCGGTGGTCGAATGTATACATCTCTGGTCAAATCTTTCCCTTGCAGAAATGCTGCTTTGATATCCATAGAGTTCATTTTCCATTTGTTTTGACATATGACAGCTATGACCATCTTCAGGGATTCAGAGGAACAAGTGGGTGAGTCTTTGGGAAGTTCTTCAATGTTCTGTTCTTCAAAACCCCTTGCAACTAGTCTAGCTTTGGGTTCAATGCCGAGCTGTGTTTTCTTGAGTGTGCACACCCACCTTGTTGATATGCATTTCTGTCCATTATCTTTTTCCTCCTCAAATACATTGTTTCTTTTCCAGTTTTCAAGTTCAGTTTGTTTGGCATGTGAGAAAACATCTTCATTCACCACCAATATTTCATCTCCGTCTTCTCTGCCATGTTCAACTACTTCAAGGTTGTTCACTTGTCCCATATCAACTGATCCTGTGGATCCAGCAATTTCTTCTGGTTCACTGTATTCTAGGTTGTACCAGTTTCTGTATTTCCCACCAGCCTTTCCAGCTCGGCCGGTAATTTTTCCAGTATATTTTTGATCAGTTTCCTTGTCTGTGTATTTGACTATTTGTCCAGCTTTCAGTTTAATTTCTTCACTGACTGTCGTTGAATGTGCTGTTGGAGAATCACTTTCTCCAAGTTGTCCTGAATCACAGAAAGAGTCCCTGTTTTCTGCAGTGCTGTGTGGTTCATAACTTGCAGGCACCGTCTCCTCATCGCTTGATGCCATTTCCTCATGTTGTCTTACAAAGTGGTTGTGTTGTTCATCAGGTACAGCTGCTGGTGTCCTGAGATTATCCGTCTTATCTGGATCTTCCTTTTTTGTATCCTCCAATTTCTCATGTGCTTCATCCACTTTTCTTAGCTTTGACTGATGAATTCTGACATAAGTTCCACCATGCCTCACAAATATTACAACACCATCTTGTCCAATAACCACACCTGGACCTTTCCATTCCTGACAGTCAGTTCTTTTGTAATAGACTTTGTCTCCAGTTTCATATTTTTCACCAGTGGGGCGCAGTTGTTTGCAAAGGGCTCTTCGGATCCTGTTAGAGCATTCAGCTTCTGCAAATGCTTTTCTCATGGAATGTAGTGTTTCTGTATGCTGGGCCATCCATGTACCGACATTAGTTTGCAGCGCTGGAGGTCTATCCGTGAGGACTGAAGGCAAGTTTGGATTTTGTCCAAAGACGAGCTGATAAGGGCTGTAGCCGTGTACATTGTGCATGCTGTTCTTTGCCATCAATGCCCAGTCCAGTGCCATTTTCCAGTCACATTTGTTATCTTTCTTCACTTTCAATAACATTTCAGTGAGGATTTGATTGTGTCTTTCCAGGAGACCATTGCTCCATGGACTGTATCCTGCTGTGGTTTTAACCTCAATGTTGAAATGTTCAGCCATATCTCTGATTTCTTCATTATTAAATTCACCTCCATTGTCACTGAATAATCTGCGTGGTGGTCCATGAATACTTATCCAGCAGTGAATAAAGTGCTTTACTATCTCTTTGGGTCTTTTTGTGGTGGTAATACTACCTGCACTGAACCTTGTGAAATGGTCGATGGCATGCAGATACCAGAGTCCTGGCTCGAGCTCATGCAGGTCTATGGCTACAGTTTCGTTGTATGTTGAAGCCATCGGTAAGCCCACTGCAGGTTTGGGTTTTGGCTTACTGTAACGAATGCATGTTTCACAGCTTTGTACAATATTCTTTAGGATGGCAATGTTTTCATCGTCACTGTTCCCTGCGCTCAATAGTAGTTTTTGTAGCCTGCCTACTGATGCATGTCCAAATTGCTTATGAAGCTTCAGCAGCACAGCCCTTTTTTCCTTTGCCGTCATGTTTCCTGTCACAATTAGGATTTCGTCTTCGTCTGATGTCCCATCTTGACTTTCAGTTGAATTTCTTTCGTTTCTTAGGTTTACGCAGTAATGTCCAGATGATGTCAGCTCAAGCTTTACATCTTTGTTAAACATCTTTGCTTTGTCTTGAGCAATGTTCAAAACAGCACTTGCTTTCTTGAGTGATGTTTTGCTTAAAAGCATCGGTATATCAGCTGGAACCACTTCCGTTTCGATTTTACACTTGGTTTCTCCTATATTTGCTGGAATAATAACTTTTCTTGTGGACTGCACAATTTTTCCATCCCCAAACCTGAAGGGCCTTGCACTTTTTTCATCTTTGATTTTTATAAGCTCTCTTTGCGGTAGTCCGCTGACATAATCTGCCAGCCATTTTTCTCCACATACAGTTCTTGTACAAGCAGTGTCAATTACAGCAGACCCCAAAGCTTCCACCATGAAGATTTGTGCATCAGATGGAAATTCATTAGAAAATAGAGTAATGTTGCATTCTTCAATATATTGAAGTTTGATTCCTCAACATTAGTTAATTTAACATGTTCTTTTTTGTTAGGACAGTCTTTTGCCCAGTGATAAGTGCTCTGGCATATTGCACATTTAGTTCTTCTGCCGTATTTGTCCAATGGATTAGTTCCTGCAGCTGTTCTTTGACTTTGCTCTGTGTTTAAACTCCGTTCACGTTTGCCTGTGTATTTGATAAAGAAGGCAGAGTCGCCATCTTGTGGCGCATAGACGTTATCACCGAAGATTCTTTTCAATGAGGATTTCATGTTGTCAAAAGAAACGGTGGAACAGGCGGTAAGTGCTAGCTGTTTGTCTTTAACGTTTAGCCCTGCCGTATCCAGTAGCTTAAATGCTAACACAGCATCAGGCAGTTCCATTTTGAACTTACGCACGTTGTTGTATCGTCTTTCAAATTCGATGATGTAGTCCATCATGGACGTGCCGCTCGTTCTGTTGATTCGGTCAAAATCTGTGTAAGCTTCGTATTGGCGATCCTTTTCTTCTTTCAGAAACACTGAGTCCAGCTTGGCCAGTAGGACGGTCATTCCCGTGTCGGCGTTCAGGTCTGCCGCAGCGATTTCTAGCGCGCTCTCCCTCGCTCTACCTGATAGCGACAGGGTAACCGCCAGAGCCTGTTTCTTTTTGTCCAAGTCGGTAACTAGTCTCCATATATCGATTTCATTCTTCCAACTTTCGTAAGACGTCTTCTCGTCGAACGGCGGAGGAACTTTGTAATTTCCAGCTGCAGCCATCCTCTGCTACCAATGTTAACTCAATAATCACTCCACTGAAGATAGAACTCACACTTTATTGGTCGCCATCTTAATTACAGCTACTTCCTCTCCAGTCCCCCGGCAACAAATACCCCCTCACAACAAACTTCTGCAATGGGATAGAACCATGTTA